>CM054410.1:22425959-22713631 GCA_028858755.1 Ara ararauna
GACTGCATCAGAAATTAGGTCCAACAAACATGACAAAACAAAAGTCTTATGGACATTGCAATATAAATGGGTCATTTTGTTTGCATCAGCTGAATGGAGGAAAAGAAACCCCTCTGCCTGATTTGTGAATCAAGTGGCTGTCACATACAAGTGTCGCTGAAAAGATTGCCTTCTCTTAGTTGCAGACCTCCTGTCTCTTTTTTTCTTGCACCTAAGGAAGCTGTAATCATTAGATTGGGCGTGGCACAAATACATATTGGGTTGATACAGCAAAATTCTTGTTCTCCCTGATTGTTCTCCCGTCCCCATAAACAGGCTGATCCTCCATAAGAAGCTTTTTACTTTCACTATATTTACGAGTTGGTGACATATTTTTGTTTTGGTTACATGCTACTCAAACCTTCTCCTCATTCCCAAATTCCTTGCCGTAGTTCATGTTCTTTCAAAGCAAGCTTCAGTTTCCATCACAAGACAAGTAACTATTTGATGAAATAGCTCTCAAAACATTCTATTTACAAACATAGCTTTCTTTTTCCCTTCTCCTTGTTCCGTTTGGCTTTGGTTACACATACATTGCACCTATGCCTTTTCTGGCCTTGCTACACTATGCTTAAACAGTAGAAATCTCTGTTGACTATGAGGATTTTCATCTCTTTAGTTTTGATTCTAGGCTCTTTTTCAATGGTCCTTTGAAAAAGAAATACTTTTTTCCCTCCCCTACAAGTCTGTAACACTCTGCTGTCCTTTCAGCCAAGCAATCCCAAGAGGACTTGTCGCACTGTCTATGAGGTAGGATACTAGGAGTACTGCCATTCAACCTGGGGCCTCCTGTTCCTCTGAGCAGTTTTGCCACCTAGCCTTCTATTTGTACCTGAGTAGTCCAAAGCTTAAGGACTGTGTCCCTCCCACCTCACCCACTCAGTTATAATCAGGTGGCACGGCTTAAGCTTGACTCATTCACTTTAGCCATACATAGTTTCCAGAAAGAGTAAATGAACTTGCAATTTAAATGCTGTTCCTACAACAAATCCTAGGAATCACGTTTTCAGCAGCATCAGGTATGTTCCAGACCACAATTAAAATGTCCAAAACTAACTGCATCGCTTAGATTTAAAACATGAGGGAAATGACCAGAAAGCAAACTCTGAAGTGAGAATCCCAAAGCAAAGTCAGGCATTTCTGAACATGGGGCATAAACACAACACTCTTAACCTCCAAGAGGTCATTAAAGGAACAGGGATAAATTAATCCTAAAATCCTTGTATTACGAGCATAGCTGATCTTCTTGGTTCTTTGGGTTTCTGGCTTTTTCTTTTTCTTCTAAATGACCCATCTTAAACTTGCAAACTATGTCCCCGTTTCTTGTGGGATGCACTTCAAAGGACTCAGAAATTCCTAGACATCATGTCAAGCAGCCTGGCGAATGCCAGTCGCATAGGAGAGGTCTTCTGGATGCTGTACACTCTTGAACACCATGCACAGATTTCTCAGCCAGATCTGAAACAAATTCTCACACACTGGGATGGGCAGATGGGCACTCTGTGAGATTCTCTAGTCCCAGACCACAGTGCTGTTCAGCCAAGCCAACAAAGGCTTCCTTCCCACTAGCATAACAGAGCATAGGTTGCAGATCAGCTCAGAGCAAAGACGTGAAAAACAATCTCATTTCCCAGTTGCCTTGGGCTACTGACTCTGGTTTCAGCACTGCTGTATTGCTCCGTGCCATGGAACTTCACAAGAAACAGATAGGAGAAAAATCTCAGGGCACGTCAAGAATAGTTTAAAATACCAACCTGGATACTACATCAAACCAACTTCTTGCCTTGGATCCCAAAGAAATTACATAAACATTATCTAAATAATAATGAAAGTTATAGCCACTTCCTGAAGACCTGGCTCAAACTGCCAGAGCGGCACCGATTCCGAAGAAGTGAGGACATTTTAGATCAGCTGGGGACTTGGCCTGACAAAGGTGAAGGCGATTCTTTTTACGCATCAAGAAAAGAGGAGGAGTCAACAGAAGTTGAGAGTTATTTCAGATGATCCAGCCAGACGATTTCAGTTGTCTGCCGTCTATGAGCAGCCTTCCCAAATGCCACTGTGCCAGCTTTACTTACCCCTAGCGATAGTGTTTCTCTGCTAGGAGCCTCACGACGCTGCGCTCTTTCCCAGGTGATGTAGGAAGGAGCGCCCTCTTCATCCTCATCCTCAATTGAGCTCTGCATGAAAAGGGGAAAGACAGAAATCAAGCTTCAGTTTCCAAAACAAGACAATTAACTATTTCAGTAAATAGCTTTCAAAACGTTCCATTTACAAATTTTCTTTTTCCCTTCTGCTCTGTTTCGTTTTGCTTTGGTTACAGATACGTTGCACGTATGCCTTTTCTGGCCCTGCCACAGTATGCTAAAACACCAGAAATCTCTGTTCACTATGAGGAAAAGAGAAAAAAAGAAAGAAAGAAAAAGAAGAGAAACAAATATTTTCCCTCTTTTGCTAACCACCATATATTCCGGAATCTCATTTTCCAGTTGCCATGGGCTACTGACTCTACCTTTTCCCCAGTGCTCAAGTAATAGTAAGGCAGATTTGTCTTTTTTTTGTTTTTTCCTCTTCACTTGATTTAAAGGGAAATAATTGAAGTGAAGCAGGAATTCAGCTTATCTATGGGCCTCTCGTTTTCTTCAGCGCCACATTCATTCTATCTGATTTCACGCAATCCCACAAAGATTTTATTACCTTCTTCTAGCTCTGCCACAGTGGTACGCACTTAATTCAGACTCCTCCTTCACAGCTTGCTTCTGAGCACTCTTTAGATTTACAAGAATTGTAAAGAAATACCCCTCTGCAACCATGTGATGGGGTTTCATCATACATACCACTCAAACAATTAAAATTTGGGGGTTTTCCTAGTACCACAGCCTTCAACACTGAAATCTCCAATTTAGAAAGGGTATCTTTCAAGTGCAGTGCCATAAAATCCAGGCTTGGGGAGGCTGGGGCTTGGTTCTTTGAATTGCTTTGCTGTTTGTTTTTATCTCTAAAATATCCCACAGTCAAATACAACAGTCTGCACAGCAGTGACTTGCCTTCTCCCGGCATCTCTCTGGTGAGACTCTGTTTTTTCTTCCGCAACAGCCATCAAGACACATGCATTTTAAGAAGAAATCCAGGAACTGTTCGAAGAAAGCAGAAAGGCAGTTTTGAACTGTGCATAGCAATACATTTTTTTTTCAATGTCCGTTATATTTCTCTCCCTTTTGGGAAACACAACAATTGGATACGATCATTACACAGATAGGGAAGATGCTCAGTGATGCTCGATGGATAAAGTGCCAGCCACTCACAACCAGTGGCATGGTTGCATACAGCCAAGCTCTCTTCCTAGCTCCCTTAAATTTCTGCTTTCTCTGACATTAGAGGAAGTATTGCTATTGCAGTGGCCTAAACCAGTAAGCCAGAAAGCATATCAACTTCTCCCTCTTGACAGCACTGCATATGTAAGTGTACTGCTAAGACTTCCTCAGCCAGTACAGCTCTACATTGAGAAAATGGGTGTTAAACATGTTTCTGGAAGTAACCTGTTTTGCTAGGGGAGCCACAGATGCTTTTACCAGCCTAAGTAATCTCCAGTCTTTTCCCCTTAATGTTTTATAACTCTTGTCTTCCACTTACTGCAAAATCTGAGCACTCCAAAGCTCATATTCCTATGCTCCAGACCAGTTAAAGTAACGCATTTTAGGCAGGAATAGGAAAGGAAAGGAAAGGGAAGGGAAGGGAAGGGAAGGGAAGGGAAGGGAAGGGAAGGGAAGGGAAGGGAAGGGAAGGGAAGGGAAAAAGAAAAGAGAAAGAGAAGAGAAGAGAAGAGAAGAGAAGAGAAGAGAAGAGAAGAGAAGAGGAAAGAAAAGGAAAGAAGAAAAGAAAAGAAGAAAAAAGAAAAAAGAAAAGAAAAGAAAAGAAAAGAAAAGAAAAGAAAAGAAAAGAAAAGAAAAGAAAAGAAAAGAAAAGAAAAGAAAAAAGAAAAGGAAAAAAGAGAGAAGAAAAGAAAGAAAAAGAAAGAAAGAAAGAAAGAAAGACAGACAGACTTTCATTCAGGTATTTAATATTCACTTTGAAGATCCCTCAGAACTTGCTCTCCCACCACCTATTTCCTCTAAACCAGTGGGAATTACGGACACAAACATATGTGTGCGTTTGTGTGTGTACTTTTTCCCAAGGGCTGTTGCCCTAGAGCAACCTCACAAAGCCGTGTAACTTTCTAATAGTAAGAAATATCTAACAGGATAATGTAGATAGCACAGGTCTACACTGCCCGAGTGTGACTTGAAGCAGCAAAAAATGTTCCTATCATTTTGAGCGGTGTTTTCACTTTGTGATTCAATATATTTGTTATTAGACTACAGGTCATACAGAATGGGGCAACTGAAGTCAAGAACATGTCGCTCCCCACAGGAAACAGGGGCTCCTTCCCATGTAACATCAATCATGAATAAGCACAATGGTGAATCTTGTAGAAGCCAGTGCTTCTGTTCCTTTTTTACTCTTTTTGTGGTCACAGCTGTTATGTATCTGAGTAAAAAAAGAGGGGCTGCTTCCCAGTGTGACTTTAAACACCCTTCATTTCAGCAGGGGTGATCCCACTTGGAAGCTCAAACATTCTTCTGAGAATCTTACAATGTAAGAGAGCTAGAACTGTTCTAGAACCCACTGCTGACAACCTAGAATCCACCTAGGGGAACAACATATATGGTGCTCTTTGAGAAAATCTTCCTTAAATGAGACCTTACTTGTTCTGCCCTTTCTGATAAATTACAGAACCCTAGAATGGTGCACGTTGGAAGGGACCTGAAATCTTACCCAATTCCAACCCCCTGCCATGGGCAGAGACACCTTCCACTAGACCAGACTGCTCCAAGCCCCATCCAAGCTGGCCTTCAACACTGCCAGGGATGGGGCATCCACAGCTTCCCTGGGCAACCTGTGCCACTGCCTCACCACCCTCACAGGGAAGAATTTCTTTGTAAGATTTCATCTAAATCTGCCACCTTGCAGTTTAAAACCACTCCCCCCTTGTCCTATCAGTACATGCCCTTGTCAGAAGCCCCTCTCCAGATTTCTTGTAGGTCTCTTTAGGCGCAGGAAGCTGCCATAAGGTCTCTCCTGAACTTTCTCTTCTCCGGGCTGAACAATGACAGTTGCTCCAGCATCATCTTTGTGGCCTCCTCTGGACATGCTCAAGCAAGTCCATGCCCGTTTTGTGTTGCTGGCCCCAGAGCTATACGCATTACTGCAGGTGGGGTCTCAGGAGAGCAGAGTAGACGGGGAGAAGCCCTCTCCTCGACCTGCTGGTCACACTCCTTTTGATATAGCCCAGCACACAGTTGGCTTTCTGGCTGCAGGCTGCAAGCGCACACTGCCGGACTCATGTGGAGCTTCTCGGCAGCCAACACCCTTCTCCAACACACACCCCCGCCCCCCCCCCCCGCAGGCCCTGCTCCTCAGAGCTGCTCTCAATCCAGCCTCTGCCCAGCCTGAGTTGTGCTTGGGAGCCTGTATCTGGTCTTGGGATGGATGGGAAACGTCAACTAACACCATCACGAGAAGACACCTGTGCGGTGTAATCACCACCTAGTGGGGTGATTAATGACTTCTGACGAGAAACATCAAGCCAACACTACTCGTCTTTTACATCTCATAGCAACCATCAGCCATGGGGCACACGTTGTGTCGGCCCTACGTTGCGCGACCCCCGCTTCGTGCCTCCCCGCCGGGGCTGTGCCAGGGTGCCGGGCTCCTGTTCGGCTCGTACCCGCCTGAAAGCACGACGGCAGTTAGGGAACCTGCTCCTCCGGGACATGCTGCGCCGCAGGCCCGCAGGGACCGCAGGCACCGGGACCGCGTCGAGAGCGGACTAAGCCCGTTAGCAGCCGCGGCGGTGATGCCCGCATCCGTCACCACGGCAACAGAACGCGCCCTCGGAGAAGTCGCGCGGGCAGCCGACCAATGGCAGCTCGCCTCACGCCGCCCCGCCCACCGCCCCGCGCGCGCCCTCGCGCCGCTGCCGGGAAGCCTCTGCCTCCGCGCCACTGTGCCGGGCGCACGTCCCCGGCCCGCGCGGTGCCCGCGGCGAAGCAGACGGCGTCGGCGGCGCGGTTCCGCCGCGTGGATGTGCACGAGCGCGGCGAGAAGGAGCGGAACAGTCAGGGCTGGAAAGGGCCTTAAGATCCCGTGGATCCTACCTCCCTGCCATGGGCAGGGTCACCTCCCACTAAACCGTGGCACCCACGGCTGTGCCCAACCGGGCCTTGAACACCGCCAGCGATGGAGCATTCACAGCTTCCCTGGGCAACCCATTCCAGTGCCTCACCGCCCTCCCAGTAAAGAACTTGCTCCTCATATCCAATCTAAACTTCCCCTGTTTAAGTCTGAACCCGTTACCCCTTGTCCTATCACTACAGTCCCTAATGAAGAGTCCCTCCCCAGCAGCCCTATAGGCCCCCTTCAGATACTGGAAGGCTGCTATGAGGTGTCCCCACAGCCTTCTCTTCTCCAGGCTGAACAGCCCCACCTTTCTCAGCCTGTCTTCATACACGAGGTGTTCCAGCCCCCTGATCATCCTCGTGGCCCTCCTCTGGACTTGGTCCACCAGTTCCATGTCCTTTTTATGTTGAGGACACCAGAACTGCACACAATACTCCAAGTCAGGTCTCAAGAGAGCAGAGTAGAGGGGCAGGATCACCTCCCTCGACCTGCTGGTCACGCTCCTTTCGATGCAGCCCAGGATACGGTTGGCTTTCTGGGCTGCGAGCACACACTCAAGCTGGCTCATGTTCAGTTTCTCCTCAACCAACACCCCCGAATCCTTCTCCGCAGGGCTGCTCTGAATCTCTTCTCTGCACAACCTGTAGCTGTGCCTGGAATTGCTCCGACCCAGGTGGAGGACCTTGCACTTGGCTCGGTTGAACTTCATAAGGTTGGCATCAGCCCACCTCACAAGTGTGTCAAGGTCCCTCTGGCCGGCATTCCTTCCCTCCAGTGTACCAACCGAACCACACAGCTTGGTGTCATCAGCAAACTCGCGACTGATTTTGTCACTTCCCATGTACTTGTGCATGTTCAGGCTCTTAAGATGGTCTCAAACCTGATCCTCTCCTCCACTGGGCCTAAGGTCTACATTCTTACAGTCCCTGCGTCTGCCTTCCAAGGCTTGGGTAGTGTGGCCAGAGCATCTGGAAGTGAAGACTGAGGGAAAGAAGTCGTTGAGAACCTCCGCCTTCTCCAAATCCAGGGTAGCCAGTTCTCCCAATAGCTTCCAGAGAGGGCCCACATGGACCCTCGGCTGTCTTTTATTTGCTACTTACCTATAGAATCCCTTCTCGTTATCTTTCACATCCCTAGCCAAATTTAATTCTAACTGGACCTTAGCTTTCCTCACCTGGTCCCTAGCTTCCCGGACAACATCCCTGTATACTTCCCAGGCTGCCTGTCCTTGCTTCCGCCTTTCATAAGCCTCTTTTTTTCCCCTCAAAGTTTTCTCAGTAGCTCTTTATCCATCCATAGAGATCTCCTGGCTCTCCTGCCGCACTTCCTTCTAGTCGGGACGCAACACTCCTGAGCTTGTAGCAGGTGATCCTTGAATATCAACCAACAGTCCTGGGCTCCCCTGCCCTCTAGGGCTATATCCCACGGAACCCTACTAAACAAGTTCCTGAAGAGGCCAAAGTCTGCTCTGTTGAAGTCCAGGGCAGTGAGCACACTGCGTGCCCTTTCTCACTGTCCCGATGATCTCAAACTCAACCACCTCATGACGGCTGCAGCCAAGGCAGCCCTGGCGCATCACATTCCCAACCAGCCCCTCCCTGTTGGTGAGCACCAGGTCAAGCATGGCACCTCTCCTTGTCGGCTCCTCTGTTACTTGCAAGAAGTTGTCTTCCACACAATCGAGGAACCACCTGGATTGCTCGTGCTGGGCCGTACCATCCCTCCAACAGACGTCAGTGGTTTAAGTCCCCCATGAGGACAAGGGCCTGCGAGCGTGAGGCTGTTCCTATCTGTCTATAGAGCGCTTCATCCACAGAGTCCTCCTGATCAGGCGGTCTCTAACAGATCCCCACAATGATGGCCCCCTTTGACCGTCACCCACAAACTCTCTGTTGACAGAGTTCCACACTCTCCAGCCTATCACTGACATAAATAGCAACTGACATAAAGAGCAACTCCCCTGCCCTGTCTGCCGGGCCTGTCTTTTCTAAAGAGCCTGTAACCTCCCATCCCAACACTGCAGCCATAGGAGCCATCCCACCATGTTTCTGTGATACCAGTTCCAACGTGTCCCCGTCCACGTGCACGCAACTCTAAGAACTTCGTGGATGAGGAGGAGGGAGGCGATGGGCAAGCGGGGCCTGACGAGAGCGAGGGGGACTCGTTCCTCAAGCTCTTCTTTTTGAAAGTCGACAGAAGCCTAAGCTAAGAAAACACGTAGCAAACATAGAGAACTCCGATGGCAATGATGACCTAAGATAAAGAGGCAACTCCGTCACACCTCGACACAACAAAATGCAAAACTGAGAAACAGCACCAGGCAATCTTGTTGATATAATGCAAGGAAGAGCAAAAAGGATTGCTTCTAGGAGGAGATAGAGGGTCAGGTCACTCACTCCTTACTACTCTCTTATCAGGCAACTGAGCGAGGCAAAGCATCATCTTTCTGGAAACACAGACATTTGACTGGAATTCCACCTTTTCTGGATTTTATTCTTCTCTTACTCACAACCACAAACCTTCTGACTGACTGGAAGTAGTAAGAACTGTGGAAAGCCAGCTACCGAACATGAGAAGCTAAGCTGGGTCCTGATAACTAAGGAAAATAAAAAGAGAAAGAAAAGCGGAGTCATGCACGGCAGGGCTTTTTTTAAGCTCACAAACCTTTCGGGGTGTTCTGAGCCTACTCATAACTCTGAGGTCCAAACTGTGTGTATTTGTAAAGTTACAAAATTACGGTTCCTTTCTTTAAGCTGTGTATGACTGAAGGCAGTTTTAAAGAAAAGGACAATAATAGTAAAAAGCCCCCAAGACATTTTAGATTAAATGTAATGAAACCTGATCCCTGATGAAAAATACCTTTCTTTTTTTGACCACCCCAGAGGCCCAAAACTGACAGGAATGATCCGTAACTGAACAGAAGCACATCACCTCGGCAGAACAGATCCTTTGAAGGCACAATTCCGAACACGGCTGAAGTGATCTTGGGTCAGTAACACCTATATGTCACTGCAACAAGTGGGAGAAGTAACTGCTGGCTTGGACCCCACAGTCGGAAACATCAGCATAGGTTTATAGCTCCCGCAAGTCTCTCAAATGAGGCTGTGCCACAAGTGTCCTCAAGCCCTAGTGTAGGACTTGCTACGTGAGTTACATGAGTGCAAGGTGGCACACTAATTAACAAAGAAAGGAAAAAAAATCCAAAACAAAGCCTTACATCAGGCGTTTTCTTTTTCAAACTAATAACAATCTTGGAAAAATAATCAGCTGCGCTGACTCCATGAATGAAAACAACGTCAGATAAACTCAGCAGACGTTGTGCTACCACAGGAATAAGACCACATCCTCCTCTAATATTGAATCCTGACTACAGCTGGCAGGGCAAAACTACACTTAGGTGTGGACAACTGCTTCCCTTTCACAGGAACTCCCATTGTCAAGTTGTGCAAGGGTTTGAATATGCAGGCGTCCGTATCTGAAAAAACAGACAGTAGCGGGTCTTCACGGTGGGGTCTGTAGGAAAAAGTTGTAGGCATGTTTGGACAGTGAGTTTTAAAAGGAAGTCGCAGTCTCGGGTGGGACATTTGTTCACACTACCGAGGTACCTCAGTAAGAGAGAAATAAGAATGGAAACTACTAAAAATCAAAACTATGTTGGCCATGTTGGGGAATGCACATAAATATGCTCTCTTGGAATCTAAAGTGGGTATATGAATGTACTTTAAGACAGAATGAGTTGTCTTAAGACTACTTGTTGTATACCATCCTGTTCAAGGACACCTTTGACTGACTGATTCACATTATTTGAGCTCTTTGCAAGTTCTCACTGAAGACGGAAAGAAAATTTCCCCAGGTACACGTCAATTAACACATAAGAACCACAAATGAGCAGTCTGGCAGCCCACCCATACAGAGCAGGAAAAACTGCACTGTTAGGGGAAGGATATTTAAAACAGCCCTTTGGGGCAAAGCATCCTTGCAAAGGATGCAAATTTTAGTCATTCAAAATGTTTCATTTAAAAAAGTATCTTAATGAAAGTAAGTAAACCAAATCATACACGAAAGACTACTGGCTGAAAGTCACAATGCATATGCATACAGCTCTTGGACTCTCTTGGGAAATCAACATGCTCAGGCAGCAAGAGATCTCACGGCACACTGTCACTTGGCAAGTCAGCTCCTCTCCAAAGTTATTAGAATCCACACAAACTTGATGTCCTTTCCTATTTTATTCTTCAAAGATAGGTACGTCAACAATTTAGAATCCAAAGCTGAAGGCATAGAAAGAATTACCCACTCAAAAGAAGGAATTCCTCAACATTTTTATAGTCTCTCATATATGCAAGTTTTATTGCTCTCATGTTCTGCATCTGAATTGGTATGGACTGACAGGTAAAGCTCGCAGTGGTAATCCTCACGGCACAGCCTGCTCTTTCCTCATCTGACTTCTTCCCTGACCCTGAAGTTGCTACACTTGAGCAAGCACGGCTATTACTACAATCACAGCAGGCCTGGCAGCTAGGCATTTCAACACCGCTAGGAACTGAGCCACAGAGCATTCATTTAAAGCAAGGAGTACTATACTGCCTTTCAGATACAAAAGAAGAGCACAGATAACTTATCTATGCCTTGGGTCCTTCTCTGCCTAGTGGGGAGAGCCAAAGTTAAAACCTATGAGTTCTTATGCTGCTCTTCTGTTCTAATGAACATTAAGCAGTTCTTGTGCTGTCTTGAAAAAACTCTGACTGCATGTTCATGTGAAGTAATGGAAGGGTAGAGTGAAATCTTCCTTATGGCTGTACAATCCTTGTTTCAAATCAGCAGCCCCCAAAAAGCAGAATTAGGACTGGAAATCTCAGTATCCAGAAAAACATAAGCATCTATTTTAGATTCTTATGGGCTTTGCAGCCCATGCATTCTGGGCTTTTTTGGGGGGGAACAATATTAATTGTCTTGCGTCAGTCCCAGTTTGGCTTCTTAACAATCAGACACGGCACACTTTCTCTACCTGGTGACCATGCTTTAATGAGACTTGGGATGTGGGCAGCATGCCTTTACGCATTTCATGTTTACGTGGAAATTGTGGATTTTGCAGTATTATTGACGTCCGCCCATCGGGTTATTAAGTTCATGTGCACTAAATGTAATGGAAGGAATTCCTGACAACATCCCCTATCATGTAAACAACAGCTTAGTTTTCATTCCACTGGCTCTTACCTGAGAAGGAGAAGCTCTAGGACTTCCTTAGCGGAAGCAAAAGGGCTGTCCAATATGTAAACAGAAATGTATCGACGTAAGCAAAATCATTACCCTCAAAAGATGTTATAAGGTTTTCTAGGAGCTTCTCAGGAGTTCCAGTTGTTATCTTCCTGGTGTTACTGACAGGATGTTCTCTCTTCCGGTCTTCTTCAACCTACAAAGTTGAAAGAAACACAAAGCAAAACAATGAGACACAAGTCAGATCCCTGACAAGGCTTTCACAATGAAACGCAGATTAAATTCCATCTTTTCACAGGAATAGTACATCTTTAATTACAGCATTATTTTGGCTCCCCAAACGCCAAATCCTCTAGCAAATAATGGAGCCTTTTAGGAAGTTTATCTTGAAGATACTTCTCTGACATGCTCCTTGTAAGATTTTATAGCCTGACTGCTATCCTGGAGAAGAGAAGGCTGCGTGGAGACCTCATAGCAGCCTTCCAGTATCTGAAGGGGGCCTATAGGGATGCTATAGGGATGCTGGGGAGGGACTCTTCATTAGGGACTGCAGTGAGAGGACAAGGGGTAACGGGTTCAAACTTAAACAGGGGAAGTTTAGATTGGATATGAGGAGCAAGTTCTTTACTGGGAGGGCGGTGAGGCACTGGAATGGGTTGCCCAGGGAAGCTGTGAATGCTCCATCGCTGGCGGTGTTCAAGGCCCGGTTGGACAGAGCCCTGGCTGCCATGGTTTAGAGGGAGGTGTCCCTGCCCATGGCATGGGGGTTGGAACTAGATGATCTCAAGGTCCTTTCCAACCCTACCTATTCTATGATTCTATGATTCTATGATCTTACGATCCAATCGCACATTCGTAACTAAAAGAATATCCATTATCCTACAAAGAATAATATTACCGGAAGGAACAACAGTGGTAACCCGGTGTCTCACTTAACTTCCGAATAAAGATGAAAACTGACCGCAACTTCAGCATCGGCACTTGTGATTCCCTTGCTGAAAATACCAACTTTGGCTCACCACACAAAATGTAAGGTCATGAACACATCTGGATGCAAAACATTTCATGATACTTTTGCAAGGAGTTTGTCAAAGTCATCTTGCAAACGTGCCATTATAACATTTCAATGTTCTCTTACAGTTTCCAGAAAGTACAATATTTGTCAACAAATCTAGGGTTGGTGTTGGGGATGTGTGTGTTTTTTAAACAGCAGTTGGTTTGGACGCTTACATCCTGCTTTAAGTCTGAAGGAGCTAGAAACATTCCTTTAAACTCTCCCGCTATTTAGAGGACAGTTCAGAAAATGATTTTTGTGAGTAGCTTAAATACTTTTTGGTTAAGTAGGTGTGATAAAAAAGCTTTAAAAATGGGTTTATAAATGAAAACATCACCAAGAGCACCCTAACAGAAAATTTCTCTCTACCTTTTGAGTTGGCTGTCTCTGGGAAGGAACTTTCAGACCACTGATGAAGGAAAGGCTGAACTCTACAGAGGCAGCATGGGGGAGGTGTGCAGTTCCCCTCCCATTGTTGCAGATTAGCAACCCATGTACTACATCCGCAGCTTGAGGAAAATGCGCTGTGACGCATCTGTGCTTTTGCCTTGATACAAATACGTGGCATGAATAATACAGATCTGTATTCCACAGCCGCGTGGGCCAAAGGCACAAATGCTACCTGTTGACATCCAATGGGATTATAAATTAGAAGCTCCACCATCTCCTAAATTAACGATATATCCTAGCAAGAGGGAGCAGAGACCCAAGATTAAAAAAACCCCAACAAAACAGTTCACCTTCTGAACAGTACAAAAGTAGGCTGCTACCCCAATAGAAACATACAGAATTGCACCCACTACCTCATAAATCACACCCCAAACAATTGCTTTTCCCAAAAAAAACCACTGGTTTGCACTTTTTTCCCAGCGCAAATATTATCTGTTGAGATTCTGAAAGCAAGAATTGTGGAATGAAACCAATGTGATAGATTTTCATTAGGCAGACTGGAATAAAGCCCTGAAAGAAAACAACTGGGATGAAGAAAAAGTAAATGAGATACCAAATATTCTTCAGCCTTAGTCATTTAAAACATTACCACTTTACTAAAGACTTGTTTTATTCACGGAACCTGCAAAATTAGTCTCAAGATAGTGAACCTAGTCTCTCTGCAACACCATTTCTCCTCATTTTGACGGATTTTCAAATGCTTCTCACTTTCCTTGAAACTTACAGCTTTTCCAGATGGGGAGTTTTCCACTCCAGCTATTTTTATTGACTTCAGGGACAGACACCCTGTGCTGGAATAAAACTACCTAGAGTGCAGTAACTTAGAATGTAACTAAAACCAAGGTGCTCTACTAAGGAATAACTGCTTCATTTCACTCTTTGCCTAACTGTGAAAATGTGAATAACCTTAAACCTTCTGAAAGTAGGAATGGGATTTTTTTGTCATTTTACCCTTATTATTTGGATATTGCTTCCTTACACACACAGGCTCTCAAGCAGAGGCCCTCACATTTCCTCATTTTGGATGCTGCCAAAAAATCAGAATTCTGCATGTTGACTGCACCAATCTCAGAAGCCAGAACGGCTTTAAGACTTTTCCTATGATTGGACAACTAGGGGTATTCCTGGATTTCCAAACCTCTACCCTCCTTCTCCCCCTCCCCCTCCCTCTCCCCCTCCCCCTCCCTCTTCCCTTCCCCCTTTCCGTCCCCCTCCCCCTTTCCTTCCCCCTCCCCCTTCCCTTCCCTTCCCTTCCCTTCCCTTCCCTTCCCTTCCCTTCCCTTCCCTTCCCTTCCCTTCCCTTCCCTTCCCTTCCCTTCCCTTCCCTTCCTTTCCTTTCCTTTCCTTTCCCTTCCCTTCACTATCATACAAATAACCTCTCTTGGCAGCAAACCAGAGCTTCCAGGACCAATGATGCCCCTCAGAGGAAAGAGATTTCAGTTCTACTCTGACCTAAAGAGAACTCTGTGTACCTCTGAAAACATGGGAAGGAGAGCTTCTAAGCACTATCTGTATGCAGGACAGAATCTGCTTGTATTTCTTGACTGATTTCAGCACTGCTGTATTGCTCCATGGCATGGAACTTTGCAAGAAATGGATACGATGAAAATCTCAGGGCAGACACATAATAGTTTAAAATAGCAGCCTGGGTACTACATCAAACCAAGTTCTTACATTCTTGCCTTTCATCCCAAAGAAAATATATAAGCAAAACTAAAGGATAATGAAAGTTATGGCCACTTCCTGAAGATCTGGCTCAAACTGCCACAGCAGCACTGATTCCAGGGAAGTGAGGACATTTTAGATCAGCTGGGGCCTTGGCCTGACAGGGGTGAAGGCGCTCGGCAGCATGCCACGTTCCGTGCCTGTGCGTTTAAGCTCGTGTTACTCACCGCTGAAACCATCTTTGTGTGCTTTCAAATGCACCTTTGAAATACAGTACAGAGCTGTAACTCTTGCAGAGAGCAGACCCTTAATTTCTCACCCGGCTGAGAAAGCAATGCAAAACTAAAATACCCAAACTGGTACCCATTCAAGTTTGGGGGAACTTTCTGCTAACTTCTGAGATCCCTTCATTAGTCAAAATTCATTAGTCAAAACACCATGACTACTTGTTTGGGAGACCAGAGACCCATTCCCAACCGCAGAAAATCAGCCATGGCACAGCCTGAAACAACTCAGTCAAATTACCAAATGCAAAAATTAGTCGGCTTTTCTAAAGCAGTATCATTACAGTACCAGGGAAGGTCTTTTTCTGCTCAGCGGCTGTAAAGTTTTGTAACCTCAAAATTCTTAGGATGAAAAAAAATAAAAAATAAAGCGAGGGGAAGCATGGGGATGATGTTTTATTCCTGTTTCTGTAGAAATGGTCTCTGCCACCCAGGGGGGAGTATCTACGTTCAAGCAAGCGATGTGATACTCGTAAAAAAAGAGCCAAATGCGAAACCGGTAAATAGTTCATCTCTGCTTTTAAGATGGACCAGAGGAAGCATACCTGTGAATGCTGTGGAAAAGAGAGGCCTGAGTCTGCAGGGACAGTCTGCAGTCCTTGCGCTGTCCCATCCATCAGTGTTTGTGTAAGAGCTCCCTGGGCACGGGTAATCCCTCCCACCTGCTCTCCAGTAGTTCGATGGGCAGTTCCCCTGCGGTTGCCATGATCTTTAACCACCAGAACTTCCGTACAAACACTACTGCGGCAGCAGTGATGGAGGGGATCTGCAGATCACACCTTTCCACAGCAGCAGCATTTGCACCGTCTTAAGCCGTAGGAAGTTCCCCCATCTTTCCCACAGCTCCCTACCGTGCTGTGAGATGAGCCCTGGAGCTCAGACACAGCGGCCGCGCCTCTCCGCTGCCTGGGGGGCTGCGCGGCCCTGCGGCGAGGCGGCGCCTGGGCGGCGCGGGGCCGGAGCGCAGCACGAGGCTGGCATCGCCCACCGCCGCCTCCCCCCTGCGTCTGCCCCTCGCCGGAGGGAAAGACCGGGACCCCCCGCGCCGGCGGCAGGCCGGGCGGTTTGTGTTAGCTGGGGCCTTGGCCTGCCGCAGGGGAAGGCGCTCGGCAGCGCGGCACGGTCCGTGCGGGTGCGTTTAAGCTCGTGTTACTCACCGCTGGAACCGCCTGCGTGTGCTTTCAAATGCACCTTTGGAAACAGTACGGAGCTGCAACTCCTGCAGAGATGCAGACCCTTAATTGCTCACCCGGCTGAGAAAGCGATGCAAAACCAAAATACCCAAAGCTGTATCCATTCAAGTTTGGGGGAACTTTCTGCTAACTTCTGAGATCCCTTCAGGAGTCAAAACACCATGACTATTTGTCGGGGAGACCAGAGACCCGTTCCCAACAGCAGAGAAAAAGCCATGGCACAGCCTGAAATAACTGTTAAATGTCCCGCTTCTGAGGCCATAAGCTAAGATCCTTATTTCTGGACTAAGAATCATCTGATCCAGGGCCACAAGTGCTCAAATCCTTTTTACGCCTCAAGACAAGGGGAAGAGTCAACACAAGGAGATGTTCCAGGTGATCCAGGCAGACAACTTCAGTGTCTTGGTGGCTTTTAAATAGCTAGAGCAGTCAGTGCGGAAAGTTAATATCCTAACAAAGACCGTAGAATTCTGCTCCCTGGAGAAGGCTCCGCAGTTCATGAGCAGCCTTCCCAAATGTCACTGTGCCAGCTTTACTTACCCCTAGCTGTGGGAGGCTCATGACTGGTTTTCTGACTTACTGAAGTGAAGTAATGGAGAAAAATGGCTTGTGGGTCCTCCGGGTGATGTGCATTTGGTGTTACGTGTGCTGTTTGTAAAGGAGGCAAAGTTAAGGTGAGCAGGAAGGGCTGTCCTTCAGACAAACAGAGGGAAAGTGAAGAAGTATAGCTGGTTGCTTTTGGCAGTTGCTTCTGCAGGAGAGACGGGCTGAGAAAACTGCCTTTCCCACCATTTCCAGACCGACACAGCAGACACCAGATGCCTGTAGCTTTCCTTTTAGGGATGTTTCTGGTTTGAAGTTCTTGACAGCACTGAAAAAGATGGCACTGTGTTGGCAGACTAAGCAAAGCATTGTTAAATTCAGCCCTGAGAGCATGAGGGGCATCAAATCAGAGAGACAAATGGCAGGGGCAGCAAGAGCTGAAACTGGAGCCTTGGGAGGCAAAGGCGAGATGGGGTCCTGACTTTCAGGGACAGGACATGGAAATATTGGCTCCAGAGGAGAACCGAAGGTTAAGCCTGGCTAGCAAAGCAGGCTCCCTCCAATCTACTTTCCCCACTTGTTCCCTCTGACAGTGCTCCCAGAAATGCAGCATCCAGTGAGTGTGGTAACTGCATGGCATTAGCTCCATCTGTGTAAGAAATACTTTAGGGACTGAAATCCATAATTTTTCCCTTCCATCCTAGGTGTCGTGGTTTAAGCTGTAAATCACGCAGTCGCTCTCTCACTCACTCCCCTCTTTCTTCCCTCTGCTCCCGGAGGGATGGGAAGGAGAATCAAAAAGAATGCAACTCCCACAGGTTGAGATAAGAACAGTTTAGTAACTAAAGTATAACACAAATCACTACTGCTACCACCAATAATAATAATGACAAGGCAAATACAAGGAAAGAATACAATTCTCACCACCCAATACCAAGCCCGACCACGCAGTGCACCCCCCACCCTTCCGGGTCTCTGCTCTCTCCTCTACCATCCTGGGCATGACATGCTGTGGTATGGAATAACGTCTTTGGCTAGTTTGGGTCAGCTGTCCTGTCTCTGCTTCCTCCAGGCTCCCCTCCTCCCTGGCAGAGCATGAGACTCAGAAAGTCCTTGGCCTGACCAAAACATCACGAAGCAGTAACCGAAACACTGGTGTTATCAGCGCAGTTCCCAGGCCCAAAATCAAAACCACAGCGCTGCACCAGCTACCAAGAAGCAGAGAAATGACTGCTGCTGCTGAACCCATGACACTGGGGCACTTTAGCTTTTTCCACGACTAACCCATGACATCAAAGGCTTTGCTTCAACACCCTGGCCCACTGATCTGCTCAGATTGTTGTCCTGGGCTGAGTTTTGTCACCCAGGATAAAAGGATGACATCCAAGTTCTGAAATGGGAAAATGCCTCAGGTCAAACCATGGATTTTCCACAGTGGATCTACTGCACAAAGCAACTGTTTTGTGGTGCTCCGAAGAGACCATCCCACCTCTGCTGGAAGGATGTGGCCTGTGGTGGGAGTACTGACTCAGAGCAAAGTCTCAGTGGGGCTGGACTCTGTCGGGCCCCTTGCACTCCTATGCAAGATAGCATTTAGCCAGCCAGGTGTCCTGAGCTTCCTTTCAGCCTGAGGCTCTGAAGAACTAGAGCCAGCCAGCAGGAAGGTGTGCTCCTAGTGCCCCGGGGGAAATAGAAGTCGCCTAAATGTGGCTGTGGGTTTTGGGCATAGCTGTGAATGCTGGTCACTGCCTGACAAAGGCTGATCATTATACAGCTACCTATGCCTTTTCTGTCCCTGGAAGCAACCTTTTACTTGATTACAAAAACAGAGCCCAAGAACAAGTGGGCCTCCCCATTTGAAGGTCGTTTTACCATTCTAAAGCAGCTTTTATCCCAGAAGGAACAGAAATATTGGTGGGAATCTATACAGATCAACTGTGTTTAAGCCAGCAGAGGATAAGAACAGAGCTCAGTGAGCCAGATAAGATAAGTTGATTAGATCAGTGCCAAATGCATGAATGTCAGCAGGTAGTATTTTTTAGTATGCCATCTACCTAAATGGCAGCTGACAGCTGAATGTGTCTTGGCAAGTAGTGCAGCCTGCAATTACTGCAGAGCTCCAAGTGGTAGAAACACTGAGGGGGGGCATTAATGCAGACAATTCTGCTCTGCTATAGATACCAAGGATTACGGGGACTAATACCTGGTATGTTGATGCATTCATGTAGTGTCTGCTTTTCATTTATTTCCTAGAGGGAGGGGGTGGCTGTGCTTGTTTCTTTCAAATTAACGAGCTGAGTGCCTGGGCCCGCATTTGACCTACTGTGCGCTGTTGGAGCTGGGCATGAGACTTGGCTTCTCCACCCTGGAGGGGTCGTTCCATGCTTCCTGGGATCTGACAGAGACTCCTTGCAAAGCACAGACAAAAGCTTCCATCACCCCTGGGCACGCTGGGTTTGTTTGAACTTTTCCCTCTCTAAGGCTGCCTGCTCTGCTAGACCTGCACCCCTCTGTGCCCAGGTGCAGGGCAGGACCTCCTTCCCCTTTCCCGCAGGAGCACTGCTTCCCTTTCATCTGAACCACTTCACCCCTCTCAGGTGTGTAACAAATGCAGCCTTCCTTTGCTCAGGGGGGAGTCCTGCCTGCCCACTCATGAGGAAAAATGTCTCCACCCTTCACTGAGAACTTTGAAACCGCTGTGTTTCCCCTGCCTTTGAGCCCCATTTATAGTATCTGCGACTGATTTGTGTTGTAAGGGGCCTTAAAGATGCATCTGGTTGCAACCCCCTTGGCACGGGCAAGGACACCTTCCGCTACATCAGGTTGCTCAAAGCCCTGTTCAACCTGGCCTCAAACACTTCCAGGGATGGGGCAGCCACAGCTTCTCTGGGCAACCTGTGGCAGTATCTCACCACCCTCATAGCGAAGAACTTCTTCCTAATGTCTAAATCTCCTTTCTTTCATGTTAACGCTATTCCCCCTTGTCCTGTCACATTCCGCCCCCCCATCCCCTGTTTGGAAGCCATTGCTGAGCCCCGGGTGTGTGCGTGGAGAGAGGCCCCATGTCCTAGGATTACTGCTGCATCTCCTTCATCACAGCTGCAGGTGGAAGCCCATTGCATCACTCTCAAGTGGCTTGCTCAGAGGCTGAAAAGCTGTTGCTGCTTTTGGCTCTGGGTTTGTGAAGGGATTGTCAGGTGAGGTGCCCGGTCTGAGCAGTGCAGGTGGGGTTTTGGGGATGGGGGTTGCTGTGGTACTCCCCACGTACCCGCAGGAGTCCTGCTGTATGTGTCTGTGTATCAGAGACTGCTTTTGCTAAAGGGCAGTTATGCCTCTGCTGTAGGACTGGTTTTGTAGCATGAAGGCAAAGGCTGAAAAAGACCCTTCATCTGTTCTAAGAGGAGGGTTTCCAGTCTCTGCTAGAGGAAAACTGATGGCAG
The DNA here is from genome assembly GCA_028858755.1 of Ara ararauna. Taxonomy (NCBI): domain Eukaryota; kingdom Metazoa; phylum Chordata; class Aves; order Psittaciformes; family Psittacidae; genus Ara; species Ara ararauna. Next base: position 22,446,064 of record CM054410.1, read on the forward strand.
GGTCAAAATACCTGCTGTTAAGGAGCAAGTAGAAATTGATTTCATAGGAGAGGTCACTCGCTGCTGGTCGAATAAGCCGGAAAATGGCACTGTGGTGGTTTTTGATTGCTTGCTTATGAAGCAGACCTTCTTGGGACTGAGGTCCTGGCAGAAGCTGGATTGCGGTGACGCAGCAACAAAGCAGTGAAATCTGCTGGTAAAGGTCTGATTCTAATTTCCTTTTTTGTGTGATCCCCAGCAATACAGATGTTCATCTGCAACCGTGAACGCTATGGTTTCCTTCCCATGCCCCTGAAATCACAGCAGAGCCTGCAAGAAGAAACTGAGAACTTTGTGCACACGCTAATCGAGGCTATGAGTGAGTTGCTGTGCCTTGTCATGATGGAAACCCCACACGCCAGCCCTCACACGCAGTACCCCCAGTTAATGTCTGTGGAGCTGTCTTGCCAGCAGCCCAGCTTTCTTCCCCTTGGGAGCCTGCATCCTGATCCGATTGTTCTCATACGGTTTTGAGATGCGGTTTTCCATTTTCTCCCTGGGAATGTAATCACTTCACAGTCAGGTGAACCCCATTCACAAAATGCCTCAACTTCCCCAGATCGAAAGCAAAGATGCATCTTTAAGGTGGAGCAGATGCTGCAGGACCCTGTTTTTTGTCATGCTGTCTGTCTGGCACATGGCTGCTGCCTTCTGCTTTGCCCCGTGGATGCTTTCTCCTGTACCAGCTCCTGGCCTGACTTCACATCTCAGCTCCTTGGGCTTTCGGCCCAGTGATGAGAACACGTGGCAATACCTTGTATCGATGCAACATGTACGTGAAGGTGATGCTTGGGATCTCTCCTCTCTTTCAGTCAATGGGCCATTCATCACCTAGAGGACCTGGGTTCTCCCTGGTGCTGGGCTGCTGGCCATTTCCCTCAGAGTATATTATCTTGTCACGTAGTTAGCTCTTTCCTCATCCCTCATCTTTTGGTCTTCAATCTTTTTCTAGGAAAAAATAGCTGGTTTTTATTTGGGGAGAAATGCTGAGCTCAGGGGAGCAGAACGGAAAGGGCTCGGGATGTGCTCTTTCCCTCTGGTGTTTGCTCTAGAGACACGAGGCCAGTCAGGTCTGTGGGCACTTAGTACCTACTGCAAGAGAAATGTTTAGAAGTGTAGACTTGTGTGCAAGGGCAGTGCCCAGCAACTCTTTGGGCTTCCTCTCTTGAGGGTATGGATGCTTGAATCCAGCCAGGAGGAGATGGAGAAGTTGGGCTGAAAAGCAGGTTATTTCCCCAGTTCTCGTGTGTTTCGTCTCCATAGAATCATAGAAGAGTTAGGGTTGGAAAGAACCTTAAGATCATGTAGCTCCAACCCCTCTACCATGGGCAGGGACACCTCCCACTAAACCATGGCACCCAAGGCTCTGTCCAACCCAGCCTTGAACGCCCCCAGGGATGGAGCATTCACAACTTCCCTGGGCAGCCCATTCCAGTGCCTCACCACCCTTGCAGTAAAGAATTAAGGGGAGCCTTTGTTTTCCTGGTGTATCCTGCTCCATCTGCTTATAGGAATCATAGACTTTGAACCTGATTTGGCTCTGTGTGTTTGAGTGCCTGTGTTGAGGACACAGCTGGTGTAGTTTTTTCCATGTTGTCCTTTGTGGCTGCAGTTTATTTATCCAATTTGTTATTTTTGCATTTGTACTGAGCTGGAATTTGATCTGCTTCTTACCGGGGTGCACTTGCTTGCCGGGGACTGAAGAATATCCCTGACCCTCTGCAGTGTACCTGCAAATGAGGGCTTAAGTCTTCTGCCCTCCACCAGTGAGTCTGTCTCCTCAAGGCCTCGGAGGAGCCCTGCCCAGACACCTCTATCCCCAGTGCTGGCTCTCTGCTAGGCTTTCTGCTGTGGCAGGGGTAGCCATGGATTTTCAGTGCCCGAAGTAATGGCAAAAGTCCTTTCTTTACTGTGTCCTTGTACTTGAATGGTGGCCTCACTGATAATACTAAATCGAGGCAGTGGCAGCATTGTGGAGAAATATGTGGGTCAGTGTTCCTCTAGGACTGAGGCTGGAGACGGCCATGATACTCTGTGTTTAATATAAATCAAAGCATCCTATATCTATCTTTGTAAGTTACAGGCTTTGCTGTGACTGGTCTCCCCTCACCTTTACTGACCCTCAAAGAGCAAGTTTCCTCCGTGGGCATCCATGAAAAATGGTTTTAAGATCGAGACCTAGCCTCTAAGCTTTCAGCTCAAAACCAACTGCCTTTTTTTGGCAAACTCTGAGTAACCTGAATGAAAACACACCCAATATTTTCAAAAGATGTGCTTTTCCAATGGGGCTGCTGGAGCAGAGTGGATCAGGACTCCCTTTTCTTCCTCAGTCCCAAACTGGGAGGCTGATGGCTTTCTCTTCTATCCAGATTTTCATGCTCAATCTGAAGCATCGGAAAGACAGGTGGGATCAGGTGCTGCGGACTTTCTCTGAGCAGGAGATTGCAGTCAAGATAGTGGAGGCTGTGGGTGGAAAGTGAGTTTAGGCTGGGGTTGCTGTTTGCAAGGAGCGGGTTGTGCAGAACTGCTTCACACCATCTCCTTGGATGCCCTGACCTCCCTCCTGGTGGGGAAGGCTGGGCTGAGGGGAGAGGTGAATTCCACTTTCATCTACCTAACAGTCTGTTTGGGGCAGTTCTGCTCTCTTTCTTTCTTCTTCTGCAATGTTTCAGTTTCCATGAGAGAACCGGGGCAGGGTGGTTCAGACCAAGGTGAAAATGGGGTTAAAATCCTGCTGATTTCTGTGCACTGTAACGCTGGCACACCGTTCAAAGGAGTCAGCAGTAAAAGAGAGCAATTATCTCCTGGGAAGGCTGTCCACCCTGGTGCTGCAGAGCTGTTGTGTGACAGCGTTAACCTTGACACAGCCCTTTCCAAGTTTGCTCGAAGGTGTGTTAAGGCCTTTGTATAATGAGAGATCAAAGCAGAAACTTGGTCTGGGAGTTGCAAAAGGCCTGCGGGCGATAGGAACCCCCATGCCATCTAGCGGTCTTGAAGACCTCGGCACCCGCCAAGCCCTCTTAGGGAAACAATCTGAGCCAAGCGCCTGACCCAGCAATGGTTCCACAAGAAGCTGTTAGCAGAGTTAAGGCTATGATTTGTCGGCTTGATTTGGAAATGGAAATCAGTAAGTTAATTTTTCCTGGGGTTTTTGAGTGAAACAAGCGCAGGCATTTCTCAAGAGAGAGGTTTTCTTTGACCATGAGCAGCGTTTCCCGTGTTGTGTCCGTGTCTGACTTGAATTCACTTTTCTTTGAAATGCTGATAGATGTTTCCTCTTTTCTCAGAGCACTTAACACGAGTCAGCTCAAAGCTCTCTGCATCGATGTGCTCCTGGGATCCCGGGACGCATACTCTTCCAGGCCATGAACCAGAGGAGAGATTGGCTGCTTCCTTAGTCACTCTTACATGTGGAAGGAGGTAAGGAGTTTGCAGGTGCCTTGGTGCTCCTGCAGGAAGGTGCTGTGGGGTGGGTGCGGGAGGATGCCACACAGCCAGTCCTAGGGCAGAGCATCAAGTACGATGCTGGTTTCTGGAACTGTTGGATGGAACCAGTTTTCTTGGTTTGCAGGGGATCAGGCACGGGCATTTTCCTGAGTACAGTATTCAGCTTTCTCATCTCTGCTTTCCATTTGCCAGCAGAGATAAATGATTTTGATCAGAGTATTTTCATGGCTCTGTTTGCAAACCATGCAGTCGCCTGCTTGGAGCACGTTTGTTTAGGAGAAAGGCAAGGAGGTTTTGAAGAAAGACGGTGTTTGAAAAACTTCCTCTTTTTCTCTCTTGTTCTGCATGTGGACTGAAGCAAGTTCCAGTGACTCTGCTGGCTGGCTTTTTTGAGTTGGCATGTCATGAAGATGCTTAATAGGAGGCACCTCTGTTACCTGAGCTAAGAGATCTTGTTTGGGTGGTAAAAGCTTCCATCTGTCGCTGGTTACGTGGGGAGCGACGCTTGAGAGGATCTGGGCTGTGCTTTTCATAGATGCTGCAGTTACAGAGGCCGACATCGGCGGGAGGGATTATTTCACGTACGGTGTGGCGGAGACAGGGAGAAAGACTTGGTACTGCAAGAAGACTGGGGAATGGCAGTGGTTACTCAGATGCAGACAGCCGTGTGGCCTGGGAGGTGTTAGTTGCAGCACTTCTCAGCAGGGCAGGGCAGGGCAGTGCTGCAAAGAGCCTAGAGCCAGCAGGAGTGACTTCAGTGCTGAAAAGTCGGGCAATGCAGCAGTCAGATGATAACATGGGAATCCACATAGAGGATGTCTTTGCGCGTGTGTTCTTCAGGTTATCAGGGCCAGACTCTGGATGTGCTAGCTTGTCCTCCTTCACAGACTTCACGATCACTTTCTCCTAAGAAGGAGTGTTTTCTGAAGAGCAGCTTTGGCCTCAAAAGATGCTGCGTTTTCCTTTGATGAGGTGGCTGCTGTGCTCCTAGGAGGTGGTAGCTCTCGGCTTCCAGATGGTGCGACTTCAGGTGGGGACGCGCCACTGTGTTCGCTTCTGAACCTTTTGTTTTCAGGTGGCAAACTGAGAATTGGAGAAGATGCTTGTTACTGAAGACAGTGTGTGCTTTGAGAACCATGTTTTCCAGTCTGGATTTTTCCTTTTTTTTTTTTAAGGTGAGATGTTGATCTGAAATAAACAATTTTTTTTCTGCCAGGGGAATATCTTGATGATTCCCAAAAATGTCAGTTGTGTGAAGCATCCTGTCAGAAGTGCATTGGACCTGAGCCAGACAACTGCATCGGCTGCCCACTCACAAGGTAATTGTCTCCCAGCACAGTGTAGGACAAAGACCTGGCATCATCACCTGGAGAAATGGCTGTATGGTCTTTAGCACTAGCTTTTAGAGTGAACTGAAGAAGCAAGAAATGGTTAGGGCAAACAAAACTAGGGCGAGTGAGAAAACGAGTGATATGTGGAAAAGGTAGTTTGCTACATGTGCAGCCGACGTTTAGCCAGATGATTCCCACAGATACAGAAAGATTTATTTTAATACATAGAATAGTCTTTCTTTCATTGTCATCCTCTCAAAATCATGATTGCTAGAATCACAACAGTGACATATTTAACAGCTACGGTCCAGTGCATCTGTAGTCGTACACAGGCATAGAGTTTGGTACAAGGCACGGATATGGACACTGAGGCAAGCAGTCAGCTAATTCAGAAGATATTCATAGTACCTAAGATTTGCCCCCTAACAAAGGAGGTTTAAGTTAGGCTGATTTTTCTAACCTGCCATAAGATGTGACCAGAAATAGAAGTTTTTCTGCAGGACTCTTCAGAGCAGAGGCTTATGTTTAGGTCATCTCACACCTAATCCAGGAGTCTGCTGGCTTTAAACTCATGTCCTACCAGTCATCTTTATTCTCATACTGACAGCTCTGGTTTTCTTGCACTGGATTTCATTGTAGCCAGCTGATATTTACACCACTATGAAATCAGAATCAGACCCTGTATGGCATAGAAAAAAAATCCCCGCTCAATCCTGCAATTTACCCTGCAGATATCTATGGTATGACTACACAAATGAAAGATGTACCCAGACCAATGGAGTCCAAAAAAAATTAATCACTAAGAAAACATCGTTAAATTAAGGCGTATTGTGTCAGAAATGGCATTAGCACAGGAACTCTGGACAGAATTTTGGGCTGCGGACTGGATTTCTGTGATTCACAACTGCATTTAAATCAGCTTGTCTGTATTTCCTTGCAATCTATTTTGTGAGCTTTACACAGAGATATTTGCAAAACAAAGAAGGTAAAGAACAGCATTATTAGGCAAAACCACCTAGGTGTTTGCAGCAATGAGGTCTCTGAACATTTGGAAGGGTGATGTTGTCTCTGCCATAACAAATCCTCTGCCAGTTTTCCGTTTTGGTATCTAAGGTTTATAAAAGCTTTCTGTGCTCCTTTGCACATTATGAAAGCTGCTAGAAGAAGTCATATTAGCATGGCCAGTAGTAAAAGAAATAATAACAAAGAAAAATCTCATCCAGACGCAAAAGAGTAAATCCTTCCAATGGACATGATTCATTGTGCACCTGAAATAGACCTATTTAATTGAAACAGAATCCTAAATCCTGCTGCTCTTGAGAGCTTCAGGTGGTGTCTGGCTTAAACAGAGTGGCCAACAGATAATACGAATCAGCAGTGCTGCTTTCCTACAGTGGTGCGCCTTTCCTCTTTGAAAAGGATGAAACGACATGGGGGGAGGAATTACTGAAAATAAAGTGAAAATAAAAACACTGAACAATCCCCGTTCTTTGTGAAAACTCAGCAGTAGAAGTCACCTTATTTCATTTCAAAATCAGTCACACCATCTTCTTTGGCAATGCAGAATGCAGTTACCCGATTTTCAAAAAATATGGAATTGTAGTATTTTGTATTTCATATGTAGCAATTTTACAACAATTGTAGCAAATTGTAGAATTTGTAGTATTTTGTCCAAATTGATTTTCACAGAATTCCTCATCCATCTGTTTACTGTATGTTTATGCTGCAAAGGTTAGTGACAAGATCTGACCTTCTGGTGACTTCCATTAGGAGCTATATTAAAAAAAAAAAAACCCAGAGAAAAAAAGTACTTTTCACCTGTGTGAACTGTTTGCAAGGATGGCTACCATTACAGTCAGAACTGGTAGTAGAACACAGTAATATTTGCATGTCATATAAGTATAGCCCTGCTACCTTCAGTATTTCAGTCACATGGTCCTATTTTCACAGAAACCAACCTGCATAGGTTGCAGGTTGGTTTCCGTGAAATCAGAAAATCTTACTGAAATCTTACTGTCAGACTCCAGAGCAGAGATACATCTTTGCTGAGTACTTTGTATACACATAAAAGCTTCCCTCTGATTCCCTCCAGCAGCCTGTCTTGAGCCTCACAATTCTTTTTAATCAATTCCTAAGTTTTCTTTGTTAAATGTGCTTCAGGAAGGCTGTTTACATGATGGCCTATTCTTCTATTTGCACACTTCATATAAGGCTAGACTTCTCCAATCATGGAAAATTTTAAATAGTTTCAAAGAATATTTGACAGAACTCATTTTAAACTTTGCAGATATTTTTCTCCTCTTCTTTCAGAATAAATCTGATGATGACCATAGCAATTCAAATTTATGAAGGCATATTGCAGGGATTTTCTAATGCCATTGCCTGTCTCCAAGGAAGCGTACACTATCTCCATGTTATAGAAAACCTTCTGTTCTCTCAGTGTCCACATAAGTTGATAGTCTCAGAATCTGCACTGAGATCGTGAATGGTGCTCAGCTTCTCTAAAAATTGACTCCCAAGTCCTCAGATACCAGACTGGTCAAAATAGTTAAACATGGAAGAAAATATAGTCAAATTCTAGGCAACTTGTTTTATATTCCTTTTAACAGTCATGTCTTCAGTGATGCTTTTCTAATTTTCTTCCAAACACATTAAAACCCGCAGACATTAAGTAGCAGTGAAAAATGGGCCAGAAATATTCATCAGACAAAAGAATTCTGTAGCAAATATTTCATTACCAAGTAAAAAAAGAACATCTAGCAGCAAAACTCCTAAGTATTTGCAGATACGCTAGTCTAAATAATACAGCTCCTAAAGGCCAAGATTCAGATAGATGGTTGACTTTATGTACAAAGTCATTTTACTGAAGCCATAGCACTGTTCACAGGAAACCCTTAAAGTAAAACTGATAAAAAACTTCCACAGACAAACCAGTCCTTCACAGAGAAAGACTGAGTCTTCTTTCCCTTCTGACAAAAGTGACGACAGCAGTGATTATGGTAGAAGGACGTATAGGTACGCTATCAAAAGATGATTTTTTTCTCAGAAAAATCTGATCTCTGAAGTCTAAGATCCAGGTTCAAAATATGGTTGACTTTATGCTCAATAAATACTGTAAATAAGATCAAGAAAACGAAAGAGTAAAGCTCAAAGACTCTTGTGAATAAAGTGAAAATATCTTGGGTTTCTTGTTAGTTTCTATTAAACTTAAAGAACAAGTAGTTGCTGAATTTGTAATTATGCCTCTCTGCCTCAAAAGAGTCTTTGATGATGGTCGCTGCATTATGCAATGCCCTAGAGGAAAGTTTGAATTCAAAGGACAATGTCATTTCTGCCATCATACCTGCCTGGACTGTGGTGGAAGTGAACCTAACAAATGCACCACTTGTGGAACAGGTAAGAAAGATTTCCTCGTGCAGCCTTTTCCCCTTGCTTGGCCTCCAAGTTCCCTTTTCCCCCTTCTCTCACAGTTGTTAGAGCCAATAATATAAATAGTGCCTTTGCTACTGATCTGCATCATAATTTGTTTTAACCCTGAAGGGATTTGGAACTCCATTCGTCTTTTTAAAAGTACAAGGAAACACAACTCTGCATTGTCCTTGCATCTTTATGTATTTCCCTTGGTGTATTTTGAATAGGAGCTGTGTTAACAGAAACAGAAAGAGTAGCATGGGGAAAAAAGGACAGAAAGCCTGCATAGGCTGCCTCTGGAAAAGAAAGCTCCATACATGCCTCCCTCAGCCTCTACATAGTGCGTCCTACACTGAAACACACAAGCAAGCAGGGTGCTTTCCAAAACGTCCGAGGAAGGCGAGGAAACAAGCCACCACAGACTGCTGCGTCCATTCAGCTGGCGAAATGGGGCATGCAAAGAGAAGCTTACCACTGACACATTTTTATAGAACCTAGGTTGAGAGAGAGGGTAATACAGTTAAATTTCTGGTTGTTCAGAAAAGTAACTCTTCTCCTCTTGAACCTCTATTTTAAAAATTATTCCCTCTTGCCTTTGTAACATCTGACGAATGAAGAACTTGAAGATATTACATACAAGTATGTGTAGCTAGCCTGAATTGCCACTGGAAATGAGTCGTTAAGGTTTAACTTTAAATTCACTTAATAAAGAGGAATTTTTGGGAAGCTTTTTCTTTGAAATCACAATGGATCCACAGCCTTTTTCCTTTCAGCTGCTACCTCCATTTCAGTCCTAGTCTTTAATGGCACAGGCTTTATTTTGTAATAAGTGTCTAGATTACAAGAAAACACTAATATAGGTGGCATTAATTTGATGATGAGATTGGCTTTCTCACTTTTAGAAATGTGACTCAGTAGATGAAAGTTTCAAATGGTTTTTCAAGTCCAGCATGCAGGAAAAGTTGGTGTAATTGTTCCCCAAGTCTCTCCATATACTGGACAGCAATATAAATTTCTGCCTTTCTGTATATCAAGAAATAAAGACACTGATGAGAGTCACACCCTGAGGAAGCTAGAAAAGATCAAAAATAAATTGACATAAGCAAATTCTTGCTCTTTATGTAAAGCAATCAAGCACACTTAGCACATTAATATATGTCATTTATGCTATGGGGTAACCTGTTAGGAAACTTCTCATGTTGCAGCACATGGCATGTGGAGTCATAGGTGTTTTCATAGGTTTCATTCAGAAGGATTTGAAGAGAACTCTCAGTTTTCCATGCACTAGAGAATGCTAATTCTCTGATAGCATTTGCACATGACGCGCATTTGCTATTCATATTCAAATCTAAATAATTCCAGAGTCTAGCTGTAACTAGGATGAAAGTTACAGATTAATCTACTATGGAAACAGGTTAATCCTTTTCACAGGTGAAGTGGACAGCTTTGCTTTCTAAATGGAAATTCTACATGGGCATATACAATATGCCCACTGCAAGGGAACTCAGTAATGGAAAACTCTTAATCCTTATTTTTTTTAGATTGATGGATGTAAACACTAATTATGCACTAGCATGACATCTTTATATGTCATACATCTCCAGGAATGAGGAAGGTTTGAAGTCCTGAATCTTTTGTATATTTTAGCTCATCTGGTCTAAATCTGTGCAAATCTACCAGTGACCGATATCAATTCTCATCAGCTGCATCACTGGAGATTCATTAAGAAGATTCTTATGCCAATTTTCCTCTGTTGCTGACACCATTTTCCTACTTGTTTGCCACACAGATAGAAGAGGGATCAAACGTTTCCTGTATCATGGGGAGTGCAGAGAGAGCTGTCCTCCAGGTCACTACCATTCAGAGCATATCTGCATGGCTTGCTTTAGCCACTGTGAGGTATGCCTGAACTCCAGCCACTGCAAAAGATGTTTCAGAGGCTACTACCTTACTCAAAATACATGTCAGAAGCATAGGTGTAGAGAAGGTAAGCATCCTTCAGTAGGAGTTTACAAATACTCTGTTTAATTTGTTTCAGAAATCTGGTTAAGCGTCTTGGTTCCTGTTTCGTAATATACAATCACACCTGATCCAGAGGTCCTTAAATTCCAGCTCTGATTCTCTTCTAATACCATGTTAATATAAAATAGGAGTATTTTCTGCAAATTGAGTGGGTTACACAAGAACAAATGAGAAAAGAAATTGCTGTGAATCTTTCTCTTTTTTGGATTTGGATAAAGCTTATTTCCAGGAACCTTGCTAAGTGCTTCAAAGTGTTGGGCTTCTATTACCTAGAATAAACCCAAACTGTTGATTTGTAAAACACAGGTGAGGTGGAAGATCCTGACTCTGAAGGTTGCATACCTTGTTCAGATGGATGCCAGAAATGCAAAGCGGGTAAATATTCCCTTTATTAGCCTTTATTCTTACACCTAATGTAGGGAAAAACTATTCCTCCTTCCTCTCTGGTCATGAACATATGTGTATGCTGAGCCATTAGTCATTCCTGCATTCTCTCACTAAGTAAACTGTATTTTTTCACAGCATATTAATTTTTTAATACCATTTCTAAATTCTACCTCCAGGATAATTACAAAATTTTTTTTTTTATTAATTTATCTATTAATCTTTGCTGTACTGTTTTTCCTGCTCGAATGTCACAGTCAGGATGAGAGATTTACTGCCTTTCTGAAGCTATTATCAGATGCAGGGCTTTATCATAGATGTTCATTTTGTTCAGGCCTGGTAATCGATCATTAGCCCATGCTTTTTTTTTTTTAAAGAAAAAACATTTTCTTTAAGGAAATCGACATATGGACAGATCTTAAATTTCATTCAAGAGTAAGTCATCACAATAGCAATGCTATCACCCTATAAGGAACACTAAAACATTGATGCATTTTTTAATATGGGATTGAAAAAAAAAAAATTTTCTCAACATAATATGATGTTGACGGAAAGTTTGTTGTTCAAATTAGTGTTAAAACATGCATTTATGTCTGTAGCATAAACTTAGGACCTCTGGGCCACAGCCTGCATTTTTGCTAGTAGGAGAGCACACTTTGGATGATGCTATGTCATTCAGAGGAGTTACCTGTGTAGTAAGAAACTATTCAAACGTAACGGTCCATCTCGCCATGATAAGTGTGTTCAGAAAATGCGCCTCAATACACAGAAAGTTCATGTTTAGTAATGTGCAGTTTACATGCTTCTTGAAATCATCACACTGAGAGTTTGGTAGATGGAAACAATGGCCAGTAAAGTAACAAAAGATTACATGACGTCCAAATGATAGAATAAAATCTAAGACAAATAAACCGAATGCCATTTCTTAATTGTACTGTCGTTGTTAATTTCTTAATTGTAATTAATTTCTTAATTGTACTGTACTGACTTAATTTCTGTTGAAGTACTCTTACCTTTTATTTTACTAAAAGTAAGAACAAACCACTACTTCTTCTTTGTAGCCCTGTAAGCATTGCCTCCTCTGGCTGATACCTCCTTTTGGAGCTTCATGTGCGATATAAAACTCAGTACAGCACTGATCAACTATGTCTAGTGAGAAACAAGAGCCTTCTGATGCACTATTTATAAGTCAGTGTTTAAAATTTTCTGTTCCTTAAAGTTTCCTGATTTCTTCACTTTCCCTCAGTGAAATCTCCCAAATCTGACACATTTGGCAACATATATACAAGTATTTATGTATTTTTCAACGTTTCACCTCAGTTATACAAACCGTGGACCTATTTCAGATAATGCATATTATAATGCTAGTTTTTGGTTTAATTTAATCTTATCTGCCTTTCATTTCTACTTCTAAATTCACCATATTAAAATCCTTATTTGAACAGGAAAATATACCTCATTCCCTTTACTTTGTCAATGAAATTTAATAACAGCAAGTGAAATTATTCCTCTTTTAGACTAAGGTAATTGAGATTAGAGCTGTGTGACTTTTTTCAGTTAACCAGCTTTACAGCAAGAATAGCACTCAGAATATTTTTTGGCTTTATTAGTCTCATTTTCATCCTAATTAAAGGTAGTTTTCAATTACAGCAAAAGAATACAAAGAACTACACAGAGGTAATTTTTTTAAGATATTAAGTCTATTCAAAGTTTTTTTGAGTTTTCATGCTTTAAAATGCATATATTTTTAATTCATTAAATATCTTGGCTGAACCAAAGTTATGGATTTTTTCCAAAGGAAATACTGATGCTGTTTTTTTCCCCTGTATAAATCTTACTGACAACAGAATCCAGCTTTTTCCTTGGTTAGAATCACAATCTCTTCTTTCTCCCACTTTGTGGTAATATGACTTGTCAAAATAAATTATTATGTCAGAAATAAGAAGAACAAAGACAAAGCTATTTACTGGCAAACACACACACACAAAGAGGAGGAAACAAAAACAAACACAAAAACCAACCAAACAAAAAAAACCACACACAAACAAATGCTTTCTCATACAAACTGGAAGATCCAAAAGAGAGTCCTTGGTTCCACAACAGAAATCTTCATTTTTAAGGCTTACTGAAAGCTGAGATTTCAGTTGGGCCCATGAGTAGTCAAAAATCTTGTTACGCTTGGATTGTGCATTTCAGTTATTTTTAATTGAGATGCCATAAAAACTGAAGAAAAAATGGACTACAGTAGTTAAAATACATACTTACTGTAGTTGGTGATGCATTACAATTTATAGTACTTTTTTTTAGATTATTGTAAATTATTGTTTAGGGGAATGTAAAAGGCAAATAAAATCTAGCTATAACTATTGAAATGAGACAATTACTGCAGGCTGGCCCTTAAAGAAAAACTGCAATGGAATATAAGATCATATTCAGTCATCACATTTAATTAACCTGGAAAAGAAAGGTAAACCATGCAGTGAATATCTTGAACTTCTGAGTGCAAAAAACAATTGAGTGTATGCAGCACATTCTAGGCTCACAGCTGAGCCAATAAATAGTTCAAGAAATTTAATTTAAAGAAAACATCATGAGCAAAACAGGAAGCTAAAATAAAAGTTAAAGTCTAAATACGGATCCTGCAAAATGTACCCTTGCACTTAACTTCAACTCCCAGCTTTATTGTATACAGTAGATAAAGTTAGGCATGCACTCAAGTCATTGCAAGATCTGGGTCTAATTAAAAGGGATACTTTGAGTAAGTGCTACTCAAAAGTACAGTGGGCTAGCCATGTAAAGTTTCCAGAATTAGGATCTATCTAAATACCATGAACACTCAAACACAGTGAAACAGTGACAAGCATTTCCAAAACGCTCTGGAGCTCATTTTTAATATGGATGAACTTACATACTAAATATTTCAATAAGCCTCGACAGTAAAAAAGAAAAAGAAAATCACTTACAGTGTTCCTTTACATATTTGAACAAAAAACCCTCCCAGCACAACAATGCTATGCTTGTAACGCTAATGCCTATGCCTCCCTCCCAAAGTAGAAAAAACACTAATTCATTTCAAATCAGAGAGTTCCAACAGAATGCACGAATGTTTGGCCTTTGACCAATATTTAATCTTTGCACGTACCTTTTCTGTATTATAACATAGCTGCACTCCAAATGTATTGTACTTGAAAGGTGATGGAGGGCATGAGGGAGGGAACAGGAGTATCAGTTTATTACAGAAAAAGAAAGAAATCAAATTACTTTTTCTATGAACTCTAAATGATCTTTGCTTCTCTAAGAAAACTGCAATAAAACCAGAAATTCAAAGAGGGATTTGTTTGTGTGTGAGGCCTTATCTATTAAAATTAGTTGAATCCCGTTTCCAGTGCTATGAAGTCCACTTTTGTTTCTGTCTTAAAAAAAGTGGCGTAGGCTCAACACAGTAGAAGTCAATACAAATGGAAACTTTAAAATATAGCTAAAATATTTGCAGTTCTCATGACAAGAAGTCTTCTGGAGCACGACATATCAACAAACCCACTTTGCACCACACTTTGCTTTATTTTCTGTACAAGTGAACGTCTCAGTGAATATAGCATGTTTGTTAATGCTAGTCCAAGAATTTATTATGGCAGGTTGAAAGGACCCACTGTAGAAGAACTGTACATATATATGCATAAAATTCCCTAGACTTAGTTCCTTGCTAAATATCAAATTTGTTATTGCAGGAATAGTTCCATATTCAGTTTTCTCTTCACTGTTATTAGATGGTTGTCCTCTTCGCATTCTTTTCTAAACTATGTTCATTATTCCTTAACAGTTTAAATTCAGAAGCTAAATATAGAAGCTGGTAGATCACCTATTTAGTCGGCATGTCTTTAAGAGAAGGAACAATGGTCTGGTAAGGGCTGATAAATAGAATCATAGAATCATAGAATAGTTAGGATTGGAAAGGACCTTAAGACCATGTGGTTTCAACCCCCCTACAGTGGCCAGGGATACCACATGCTAAACCTTTTCACCCAAGGCTCTGTCCAACCTGGCCTTGAACACTGTCAGAGATAGGGCATTCACAACATCCCTGGGCAACCCATTCCAGTGCCTCCACCACCCTTACAGTAAAGAACTTCTTTGTTATATCCAATCTAAACTTCCCCTGTTTAAGTTTGAACCCCTTGGTTACCCTTGTCCTATCACTACAGTCCCAAATAAAGAGTCCCTCCCCAGCATCCTTATAGGCCCCCTAAATAACATAATATAGTAAACAAATTGGCAAATTAGATCACACTAGCCCAATATCTACATATTTTCATTTCACAAAATTGTCAAGAATTCTCCCACTGCCTTCAAAATCTTGCGTTTGAAGAAAGACTCAGAGCATTCCCAAGTGAAATACAGCAAATTCCTATGAATTTTGTGACCTTGTAATAAAGTATTTACTGTCACCACTTCTGTCTAAATTTTGTGTAAGCAGCAGAATGCAAGTGCCGTATGTGATACTTTTTTTCCCTCTCCACAATATGTATTCCCATCCACACTGTAAACGAACTTTTTTTTTTTCTAACTACCTTCTCTTAAATCCTAAAGCAACTCAAAATACATGTTTTTTACTTAATGGTCACTTACTTAATTTTCCAAACTCTTTCCGCAGGACAACCAGACATTGCGATTTTGTTTGCCATTACTCCTGTGATCTGTTGCAAACTGAGCTATATAGGTATTCATCCATATAGGCAAAACTGAGAGGACAGTTAGGAAAGAAAAATGCCATCTGAACCTCCCACAGGAAAAAGGGGAAAGAATCCTTCTTCCATAAAAGCCAGAAAGTACATGGAGAGTTAGTTACTAAACCTGCAAGCAGCCCCAGAAATTTTAACAATGTCTCTTTGATGCGTTTCCTGTTCTTTCCAACAACAAAACATAAGGACTGTGTGTGCCAATTTTGAAAAGTTATAAATACACTTTTATCATCATACCAACCTGGCTCCAACAATATTCTACGAATATTGCAAGGGAAAAAATCCATATGAATTAATTGGGGAAAAAATATCTCAGGAAATGTCCTTCTTCAGAAACAATAATAGTGTTAAAAAAAAAATTCAAAAAGAAGCCTTGGACAAACTAAATATCTTTCAGCTAGAATTAAAAGAAGACTTTGTAGAAAATATTTTCATATTTTAAGAGCATTTCCCATCTTAACATAAATATAATGCAAGGAACATTAGATGAGGTGATTACTTTTCTTTTTGTACTCTAAACAGTAAAGAGAATATTTGCAGAGATCTGCAGCATTTCTGGGTAAAACTTTACACCTCATAAATAAATTGCTAGAACTACTTGCAAAACCAAGTGCATGTTGCCTAATAAGTTTGCATGTGGTAAAGTGTGATTTATTGTAGACGCAGTTCAAACAGGCTCAGTAAAAATTTTGCCTTATGAGTACTATTAATATCAAAAATAATTTATAGCCATTTCATAGTAGAACAGTTTATAAATACATTCACCCAGGTTATTCTGTTTCCTTACATTCTGCTCCCTTTGGGATATTTGAGTAAGGTAAAAGAAATGGAAAGCTGAAAGAAGATAATGGAAGGTTATAGAAAGTATTCTTCACTTTGTGTGAGCATAAAGCCATATCCATCATTGTAACAGTTTTAAGAATTTGTATTACACTTTTTCTGTTCATTTAATAAAATTTTTGAATGCAAAAATTTCTTTTTTGACAAGGAAGTTTACTCAAATGCCATCTCCCCCCTCCTCGCCCTGCCCATCATATAGAAAGGTGTTTGTGTAACTTGGGATTTTTAAAATTTAAGTGATTGTTTATGTTTTTCAAAAGTTTGCTTTTAGAGGTGCCATATGCTTTTAACTTGCTCTGCAACAAATAAAGAAATAGGATGAAACTACAGATAAGGATAACATAGAGTGTCCTTTTAAGAATTCATTGGGCCGAACCTGAGCTCCTAGGAAGGTTCCGTTTATAAGAACAGCACTTCTTAAGCACTCAGCAACTTCTAGGTGCCTTGTGCCTTATGCTGAGGACTCAAAAGTCACAGGTCACTGTGAAAATACAGGCCAAGACCTGATTGTGGAAGAGTTTATCTCCAACAAAATGTAGTCAGAGATTCAGAGATAATATTCTAGTTATGGCTGCAGTGATTTTAATGTAAGAAAGACATAAAGATTGTGTAGCAACAATTCTTTTTAGCATTCTGGCTTTAATTCTGAATATATTATTTACATAATTTCACATTTTTAATTTCAGATGACCCAAGAATCTGTATAACATGCATTCAGAACTATTATATGTAAGTATAGCTGTATAGCTCTTCATGCTCATATATTTTTCTAAAGCAAATATCTGTGTTTCACTACATAGATCTGCTCTGCTTGCGTTATCCCCTTCCTTACAAGTACTGCCTATCTGAGAATAGACATTTTGGAGAAAGGTTTGTAAAATGCTGAAAAACTAGCCTCTCTCTCACTATCAAGGCTTTTTAAAATACATGGGCTGATGTGAACTTTGCATGTATGATGAGAGTAATGTGGATAAGAAAAGGTCTAAAACTGTGCCTCTGGATTTGGAATTAGCATGCTCTTAATATATTGTGTCCAGTTCTGGAATTAGCAGCTCAGGACACCCATTTAAAGATGTTGAGCAAAGGAAAAATATTAATTCAAAGATTAACTTATGTAGAGAGAAATTAAGAACTTTACTGCTTTTCAAAGGGACATCTAGAGATCTCTGTAAAATTATCATGACAAAAGAAAACATTCTATAAACAATGGCATTGGATTATATATTTTTATATGCAGTATAGTAATTCATAATTCAGCATGCATTCATTTTTGTGCCTACATTTAAAAAAGAAAATCAAAATAGTTACACTTAAGAACTCAGATGAGAAAACATCTTTGCTAGTGACATGCACAGTGGGATTGAGTGAGCTCTCAGTACATTTGCTGTGTAGTACAGTTGATATGCTGCAGGGAAGGGATGCCATCCAGAGGAACCTTGACACACTTGAGATGTGGGCCAGTTTTCAAAAAGGCCAAATGCAAGGACCTACTCCTGGGTCAGGACAATCCCAGGCACAGCTACAGATTGGGCAGAGAATGGATTGTGAGCAGCCCTGAGGAGAAGGAATTCATGGTATTGGTTGATAAGCTCAACATAATCTAGCAGCATGAGCTCGCAGTCCAGAAACCAACCGTATGCCGCGCTGCACCAAAAGGAGCATGACCAGCAGGTCGAGGGAGGTGATTCTCCCCCTCTACTCTCTCTCTTGGCACCCCATCTGCAGTACTGCATCCAGCTCTGATAGCAACAACACAAGGGGGACGTGGACCTATAGAGCGCCACAAAGATGTTCTGAGGGCTGAAGCACCTCTCTTATGCAGACAGGACGAGAGAGAGATGAGCTTTTTCAGCCTGCAGAAGAGAAGACTCTAGGGAGACCTTAGAGCAGCTTCCAGTACCTAAACAGGGCCAACGAAGAATTTGATGAAAGACTTCTTATAAGAGCAAGTAGTGATAAGACAAGGGGGAAAGGCTTAAAACTGGAAGAGGGGAGATTTAGATTAGACATTAGGAAGCAATTCTTTGCTGTGAGGGTGGTAAGACATTGGCACAGGTTGCCTGGAGAAGCTGTGGCTGCCCCATCCCTGGCAGTGTTCAAGGCCAGGCTGGAATGGACTTTGAGCAACCTGGTTTAGTGGAAGATGTCCCTGCCTATGGCAGGGTGGGTTGAAACTAGATGATTTTTATTGTCTTTTCCAACCAAAACCATTCTATGATTCTATTTGCCAGTTGAATAAGCAACATAAGCACAAATACACTTCGGTCGAGCCCTTCATTAGCGGAACAATTTCTGTTCATTAGCATGAGAACAGAGCTTTACCATTACCATACCTAGAAACACACAGAAGAGAGACTCAGTGACCTCAAAAGAAACTTTCTAATGATGTTCTACTTTATCTTACAGGTATAAGCAGCGTTGCTATAAATACTGCCCAAAAAATACCTACAGAGATGAAAGTTCTCTGCAGTGTAGAGAATGTCCTAGCAAACGTGATAGCTGTGACAAGGGCACGTGTGACTCGTGTAAGGAAGGCTTTTATCTCTTAGGTAAGAAAGATACCATATGTGGCATACGTACCAAAGTATTTCAGAATTTTTCTTTAGAGAAAGAGTCTGGACCTAAATACTTAAATTCATGAATCTCTTCTTTGGCAGACAGTGGAGGCTGAGGGAAGTTAGTTCTTTGTAGAATGAGATCCTTTGCATTAACAGGGTGGTAATGTTAGCCAATGGTACTGTTTAGTTTGATATATTAGACCACATCTCTCTATATTTTTTTTCAGTCTTATTTTTAATGAATTTGCACTCTTTTGATCAAATAGAAAAACTATTGTGCTTGATTCAGACTTTGTGAAAGGAAGAGTTTTTAACTCACTGAAAGATATGGGAACTTTTCCTTACTATTTGCAAGTCGAGTTTTACTTTGACTTTCAGGTCCACACAAAGTAACAAGCCTTAAACCCTTAAATAGAAACAAGCTCAGTTAAAACCACTAAATTCCACATCAGATTCGCACAAGACTAGGAATATCTTAGCTTTAATACAAAGCCATAAATCAGCCAGGTCTGGTTCCGGCATAGTGCCAAAAATGTATCACAGGAAATCCTGAGGTTATGGTATTCTTGTGCTTTGCCTGATGAAGGTCCCCTGTAGTTGAGTACAAGAGCATCACATTAATGGAACACTCCGTGGTCACAACCTGAGATGATCTGGTGGCATAGGGGGTTTTTAATAAAAATTGGAGGAAGCTCAAAAATTTATCAGTGTAACAACTTCTGGGGCTTTGCTGCAGTATGCCAACACCTAAATTGATTTACCTGAGTTTTGCTTTATTTTGCCAGAAACTAGACATATGTTCAAGTCCTCAAAATTTGCATATATCTAACAATCTTAGGGACTGCTGGACCCAGATTTTATATTGGGCCAGTAAAATAACTGGGATGGAACCATAAAATTTTTATCCAGATTTGGACTTTTGGAAGATGTGTATATGCCAGATTTTAGGATGTGGATGAAAAAACATCTAGATAGATGCAAAATTTAAGTGCAGCTTAGTTTGAAGTTTATGAAGCTTTCATAAGGAACTGAGCTGAATTTAGGTTTCATGCTAAAAAGCTAGAGGTTACTTAGCTACAAAAAGTTTCATGGTTTCTTATTTACCTGGGGTTTTATAATACCATTTCTTGCTGGAAACAGAGAGATGCTGAAGGGAAAACACCTCCTTGTCAGGATTCACAGGGAGCAGTAGAAGCCATGATGCCAGGTTCTGTTTCTGTTGCAGGTGGCACATGTGTGAGTGTGTGTGGAAATGGCTTCTTCACTGATGACATCTCCAGAGAATGCGAACCTTGTCACCGGAGCTGTGCAATGTGTGTTGGATACAGCTATGAGAACTGTACTGGGTGCAGAAACAGTTTCCAGCTGTCTCATGGACGGTGTCTGAGTCCAAGAAATTCTCCACCAAGTGGGAAGTTCTGGAGTGGTAAGTTGCAACATATTCCTTAATCTTTTCTGTTTCCCTGGAGACTACTAAACTAAAAGTTTTAGAAAGAGGATATCAAGATCTTGCCCCTTGAATGAAACTGCAGTGTTGTTCAACTCATTGTCTTTATAAAATGTATTGAGCAAAACCATTGGTTTCACAGAGTGAAATTCATCTTCCCGCAAATAGCATATTTTAATACAACTTAGGTGTTCCTTATCTAGGAGTTGTCTTATCAAGATGGATAAAAGTTTAAAAAAATGAAAAAAATAAAAGATAGATAATAGATTAAAGTACTGGGAGTTCCGTGTCTGAATTACTGGAAGCTTTACAGGCTATGTTTTAGACCAGTTTTGGAGCTACTGATTCCTTGCATAGAAATAGGTAGAGTTGGAGGAAATGGAAAGTTGTCAAGTATGTGTCTATCTGTGTATGTGGTATGTGTTTAAAAGCAAGCTCTCTTCTCTTCTCCCCCTAATTTAGGCATGCACCACTAAGGGAACCAAACACAGGACACAGAACTACATTCTGAAGTTCTTATCCTACTTTGGCCATTTTCACAACCTTCACAAAATAATCAGTTCTTTCTTGGTGCCCTCACCTATAGCATGGGAAAAACAGTGTCTGTCAAAGAAAAGAAAAAAAGATTTTGAAGGAATATGTTTTCAAAAATGAAAGTTGTTGAAGGAAATAATTTGAATTAATTTTTAAATTATTTTCAAATGCATCCCAGTTCTTTCACTAATTTCTTGTTAAGAAAGTGTTAAATGAAAAGTGAATAGGAGAAAATTTATCTTTCCCATTATGTCAGTTATATAAAGTACAACTGAATAGGTTGTTACCAAATGAGACAGTGCTGAATTTAACACCCAGAACACAAATTAAAACTCATTTGTTATGAATATCCATTCTTTTTAAGTGAAACCTGTGCAGCACGAGGAATTTTAATAGTTAGGATTGCAAGAGGCACTTTTTAATTATGTGTACATCATACTCTCCAGCAAAGGGTAAAATTTCCTCTAGAGTTTCAAGAGCTGGTTTGCTTATCGCTGTAAACAAAGAGAAGAGTCCATGTCATATAATGCTTTCACTCTCTTTATAATTGTAAAGCATCAGCGGGAATAACACCTTCAGTTTTGGGCACAGTGTTAAAAGAAAGAAGTGGGCTGATTAGAGAGGAAACAGTGAGGATGACGAGAAATCTAAGGAGAAAATTATTTACAATGAAAAGTTGTGATGAATGAGGGGTTTAGAACTAAATGAGAAAGCTGAGAGAAACACAGTCACAAAGAAGAAAGGAAAAGATTGGGTATCTGTAAGTGCAGTAACTAGGACTTGAAATGCAGAAAGGGAGGTTAAGATTTGGCATTGGAAAAAAGAGGACTTCCAAATGGAATGATGGAGTAATGGAATCTTTAAGAAGGTTTGGGGATTTCCATCACTAGGGGTCTTTAAGAACACATGAAAAGCATCTGACAAGGATGTTTACTGAATAGAGCAATAGACTAGATTACTTAAGGCGCCTTCCAGCTTTATTTTTCTATCAAATACAAATTTTCCTCTGATTCCTATGTCTTTATTTGACTCAAACACATCAACGAATGACTATCCTTAGATCCATATAGCCTGGCATTAAAAAAGAAAATATACTAACAAATATTTTCAGAAAAAACATTGACCATTTCTATTCATTGCCTACCTATGGAGGAATGTTGTACCAAAATGAATGACATTTCTTCACTTCAGAAAAAGATCAGAGATCTAAAAAGGAGAAAGTGGGTCTCCTCCATGCATTTCCTTGTGTTTGATCTGTGAGTTAGTATGTTTTCAATTTGAGACTATCTACATCAGTGCCATGGATTTGGTCTATCTACTGGTTACGTATTTCTCACACTGTCAAGAGGTGACTTGTCAGTTTTTTCTTTTGAGCAGGCAGCTGATGCAGTTCTGTGTATAGCATTGCAGAAAACCTCTTTCACTCCACCTTGCATACTGTTTCACTTTACTTCCAGTAGTTAAAAACCAACTTATTTATGGGTATTTCAGACTGAAAGATACATCTCTCTCAGAGCTGTACTGACTTAAACATTAACGGCTGCTCCAAGGTTACAGGATTTCTGCTTCAGCTAGTGATAGGAGCCCGAGGAACCTGGCTCATGGCCCTTCACCTCTTGAATACGCTTGCTGGGATTCCTGCAGTGTGGCTGCAGATGTGCCATGTAACTGCTGAGAAATAGATCATAGAATCATAGAATAGTTAGGGTTGGAAAGGACCTTAAGATCACCTAGTTCCAACCCCTCTGCCAGAGGCAGGGACACCTCACACTAAACCATGACACCCAAGGCTCTGTCCAACCCAGCCTTGAACACCACCAGCAATGGCGCATTCACAGCTTCCCTGGGCAACCATTCCAGTGCCCCACTACCCTCACAGTAAAGAATTTCTTCCTCATATCCAATCTAAACTTCCCCTGTTTAAGTTTGAATCCGTTACCCCTTGTCCTACCACTACAGTCCCTAATGACGAGTCCCTCTCCAGCAGCCCTATAGGACACCTTCACATACTGAAAAGCTGCTATGATGTTTCCATGCAGCCTTCTCTTCTCCAGGTTGAACAGCCCCAACTTTCTCATCCTATCTTCATACGGGAGGTGCTCCAGTCCCCTGATCATCCTCGTGGCCCTCCTCTGAACTTCTTCCAACAGTTCCATGTCCTTTTTATGTTGAGGACACCAGAACTGCACACAATACTCCAAGTGAGGTGTCACAAGAGAGCAGAATAGAGGGGCAGGATCACCTCCCTCAACCTGCTGGTCACGCTCCTTTTGATGCAGCCCAGGATGTGGCTGGCTTTCTGGGCTGCAAGGCCACAGTGAAGCCAGCTCATGTTCATTTCCTCATCGACCAACACCCCCAAGTGCTTCTCCACAGGGCTGCTCTGAATCTCTTCTCTGCCCAACCTGTAGCTGTGCCTGGGATTGCCACAACCCAGGTGTAGGACCTTGCACTTGTCATGGTTAAACTTCACCAGGTGGGCATCAGCCCACCTCACAAGCATGTCAAGGTCCCTCTGGATGGCATTCCTTCCCTCCAACATATCAACCAAACCACACAGCTTGGTGTCATCGGCAAACTTGCTGAGGGTGCACTCAATCCCACTGTCCATGTCACCGACAAAGATGTTGAACAAGATCGGTCCCAACACAGATCCCTGAGGGACACCACTCGTTACTGGTCTCCAGCTGGACATTGAGCCATTGAGCACAACTCTTTGCGTGCCGCCATCCAGCCAGTTCTTTATCCACCGAGTGGTCCACCTGTCAAATTGATGTCTCTCCAACTTAGAGACAAGGATGTCATGTGAGACAGTGTCAAACGCTTTGCACAAGTCCAGGTAGATGACATCAACTGCTCTACCCCTGTCCATCAGTTCCATAGCCCCATCACAGAAGGCCACTAGATTGGTCTGGCAGGATTTCCCCTTAGTGAAGCCATGCTGGCTGTCACCAACCACCTTGTTGTTTTTCATGTGCCTTAGCATGCTTTCCAGAAGAATCCACTCCAAGATTTTGCCAGGCACAGAAGTGAGGCTGGCTGGTCTGTAGTTCCCCGGCTCATCCATTTTCCCCTTCTTGAAAATGGGGCTTGTATTTCCCTTTTTCCAGTCGTCAGAAACATCACCTGACTGCCACGATTTTTCAAATATGATGGACAGTGGCTTAGCAACTTCATTTTCCAGCTCCTTCAGGACCCACGGATGGATTTCATCATTTTGCCATGGACTTGTATACATTCAGTTTCCTAAGATGGTCTTGAACCACATCTTCTCCTACAGTAGGCCCAGGGTCTTCATTCTCACTGTCTCTCCATCTGCTTTCCAAGACTTGGGTGGTGCGGTCAGAGCATTTGCCAATGAAGAGTGAGGCAAAGAAGTCATTAAGAACCTCAGCCTTCTCCAAATCCAGGGTAGCCAGTTCTCCTGATAGCTTCTGGAGAGGGCCCACGTTGTCCCTAGTCTGTCTTTTATTTGCAATGTACCTATAGAATCCCTTCCTGTTATCCTTAACATTCCTAGTCAAGTTTAATTCTAAGTGGGCCTTTGCTTTCCTCACCTGGTCCCTAGCTTCCTGGACAACATCCCTGTATTGTTCCCAGTCTTCCTATCCTTGCTTCCACCTTTTATAAGCCTCTTTTTTCCTTCGAATTTTCCTCAGCAGCTCCTTATCCATCCATGGAGATCTCCTGACCCTCCTGCAGCACGTTCTTCTAGTAGGGATGTATCACTCCTGAGCTTGCAGCAGGTTATCCTTGAATATCTACCAACAATCTTGAGCTCCCCTGCCCTCTTGGGCTATATCCCATGGAACCTTACTAGGCAGGTTCCTGAAGAGGCCAAAGTCTGCTCTCTTGAAGTCCAGGCCAGTGAGCTTGCTGTATGCTCTTCTCACTGTCCTGAGGATCTCGAATTCAACCATCTCATGATCGCTGCAATCAAGGCTGCCCTGGAGAGTCACATTTCCAACCAGCCCTTCCCTGTTGGGGAGGACGAGGTCAAGCATTGTACCTCTCTTTGCTGGCTCCTCTATTACTTGCACAAGGAAGTTGTTTTCCACACAATCGAGGAGCCTCCTGGATTGCTTGTGCTGGGTCATACCATCCCTCCAACAGATATCAGGGTGGTTGAAGTCCTCCATGAGGACAAGGGCCTGCGAGCGTGAGACTGTTCCTATCTGTCTATAGAGCGCTTCATCCACTGAGTCCTCTTGGTCAGGCAGTCTGAAACAGATCCCCACAATAACATCTCCCATCTCTGTTCTCCCTTTAACCCTGACCCACAAACTCTCTATTGACTGCTCACCTCTTCCCAGAGTTCCGTACACTCCAGCCTATACCTAACATAAATAGCAACTCCCCCTCCCTGCCTACTGGTCCTGTCTTTCCTAAAGCGCCTGTAACCTTCCATTCCAACACACCAGTCATAGGAGCCATCCCACCATGTTTCTGTGATGCCCATCATACCCCCGTAGACATGCACACATCTCTAATTCCTCTCGTTTGTTCCCCATGCTACGGGCATTTGTATAGAGGCATCTGAGCCTAGCTCCATGTTGAACTTTGGAACAGAAAAGGCTTCAGCCTTTTCTCACTAGGGTAGGCTTCCAAATAGTACTAACCTTCAAGTCAAAATGTTAATGAAGTTGTCATTTTGTCATTGTCTTTACTGACAGTGAATAACTAAATTTATCAACAGTTTTTAAGGTTTCTTGCTCAGATACTGTTGTATTATCTGGTTTTCATAACAGTCATTTTCATCTGCTAATGAAAATCTAAATGGCTGATTTTTTTGGCTAGAATATCGCTCTTTCACTCATTTCTTTTGATGATGTATCGAAGAAGCAGTTATCAGCTAAATCCAGATTTATAGCTGATTTTTTTTTTTTTTAATTCTCATTCCATGCTGAAGATTCTTAAAAAAAAATAAAGGATTCAGGCAGAATCATTAACATGTAACTCTAGTATTACATCACACCCATAGGCCAGTTCCTAGTTAGAGACTGCAATACATTTCACAACCTGATACTGTTCGAAATATGCAATTCTAAACTGAAAAAAAAAAAAAAAAAAAAAAGGAAAAGAAACAATTCCACTATCTGTTACAATTATTTTCTTCATTGGCAAAAGCTTTATGAAAACCAATAAAATTCAGGAGAGGCAGCCACCGCCTTTTACTGCTTCGCTCAACAATGCAGTACAAGAATTGACAAAATGAAAACCTACCTGTGCTCCTTGAAACTTACTGTCAGTGACAATTCTGGCTGGCATGCCTGTACAGAAAAACTCAGTGGGCCTTGAGAAACTATTCCTTTTCAGATCTTCTTAAGAGTTTCTGTAGGGCCTCCTCTTTCCTATTATTTATTTTAAAGAAGATTATGGGGACAAGGAAAATACTTTTTCTGTCATACACAGGTTTACAAACAGGGCGTATTTTTCACTGCTTCCTCTGGAGAGATTTCCAAATATTTTATGTCAGTTTACTTGATTTGTTCTTCAGTTTGTTTACAGCTACTTTGATTTTTCCAGGGTTGTTTCTTCTTACAAAATACAAGGATCTTCGATCTCGTCTGTTATCAAACTTAATTTCTGAGGGTGGCCCATCATGCAGCATAGGCATGGTCCAAGAAGCTTGTCCATTCTGTAGGGGATATTATAATATTTTTACTTGTTCACTAGCCCAATGTGGGCTAGACTGTGACTGAGATTTGGCTTTTGGCTCTCATCCTCTCTGTCTGCTTATCAATATACGCTCAACATATTTGCATTGGTGTAGCTCATGGCAAAGCTGCTTCCAAGATTCAGTGGCCTAAAATAAAGGATCTAGTTAAAGAATACAGTCCAGACAATTATTAGTCCTCTCACTTTGGGGGATTAAGCTGGGTTTGGGAGCCACTTATGAAATAAGTGTCATGGGAATGAAGATGATCCCAAGTACAACTACAGGCTGGGTGGAGAAAGAATACAGAGCAGCCCTGAGAAGAAGGTCTTCCTGGTGTTGATTGACAAGAAGCTCAACATGAGCCGGCTTCAGTGTGCGCTTGCAGCCCAGAAACCAACCATGTGCCGGGCTGCATCAAAGGAAGCATAACCAGCAGGTCGAGGGAGGTGATCCTGCCCTTCTACTCTGCTCTCTTGGCACCCCATCTGCAGTACTGCATCCAGCTCTGGGAGCAACCACACAAGGGGGACATGGAGCTGCCCGAGCGAGACCATAGGAGGCCACAAGATCTTCTGAGGGCTGGAGCACCTCTCTTATGAAGGCTTTTTCAGCCTGGAGAAGAGAAGACTCTAGGGAGACCTTAGAGCAGCTTCCAGTATCTAAACAGGGCTTACAAAAATTTGATGAGGGACTTCTTAAAAGAGCAAGTAGTAATAGGACAACGGGGAATGGCTTTAAACTGGAAGAAGGGAGATTTAGATTAGACATTAGGAAGCAATTCTTTGCTGTGAAGGTGGTGAGGCACTGGTATAGATTGCCCGGAGAAGCTGTGGCTGCCTGGCAGTGTTCAAGGCCAGGCTGGAATGGACTTTGAGCAACCTGGTCTAGTGGAAGGTGTCCCTGCCCTTGGCAGGGTGAGTTGGAACTAGATGACCCTTATTGTCCCTTCTAACCCAAACCATTCTATGATTCTATGAGATTGCACCAAGCTCATCCTCAGCACACGCCTTGCTCCAGACAATGCAAGAAGACAATGCAACTAGGAAGATAGCCAAAATTTCCAAATCCAGTAGCTTATGTCAGCTTTTGCCACATTAGTCTTGTATTTACTCTTTTTCTTTAGAAATTTTACTAACAGAGAGTTGACATATTAGACTTTGAACTATATTTACAAATAATGAAGCCATTTCTGTTCCAGCCGCATGGATTGAGTGGGTTCCACTGTGGTTTTAATGACTGCGTTGATGTACCATATGGAACAAAGTGAGTTTTAGGAAATGAAGACTGTTGTTTTGTTTGATTCTGAGGCTCACATAAATTAAAGGGCAGCACATCAGAGCCTGCGACTGCGAAACCAACACAGAATCTAATTTCCTTTGCAGTTTGAGAGTATAGTCTGTCTAGGTGAAGACTAAAACCTCTGTGAATGTAGAATACACTTTTTTCCATATTTAAGCTTTCAATTCTGTTTCTTACGCAAGGATAAATGATAGGACAGTCTTTTGAATGTTTAGGAGCACATATTCCAACATTCTATACACACTCCAAAACCTTCTATAAAAAACCAACTTTCTAAAATCATATTTACTTTGGGGGTATACTTTGCTGGGCAAACAGTTCAACTCAGGAATTATTAACAAGTCATACTCAGGTCTGAAATTATGCAACAGACCACGTCTGTTATCCAGGCTTTTAAAAAGACAAGGCAAGCCAAGAAAGGAGAGAAAAGAAAAAAAAAGAGGTCGAGCTCTGTGTTTCTAGCGTGAAACATCTGTATTTTATCTCATGTACCAGATGATGAAATTACTTTGGAAGCCAGGAGACACACTAGTGTAAGCTTGATTCACCAAGTGAATACACACACCCTTTCTAATGGATTAGATGTTTTGCAAGTTATGGTCAGGTCTTCATTTTGCATGTTCACTGTAAATACCACACCCTAAAAACTTGTTCATTCCTCAGTTACACAGTTTAATCCACCACATTCTTCTGAAAAGTACAAAAGTTAAAAAATGGGTATGGAATGAGGTCTGTTTCTGAAGCAAAGTCAAAATGGAATATGTGCTTCTTCACATGCAGATAGCATACACTGTAGTAAATTTTGCAGCTAAATAGCAGCTGGTTCGGTTTACTATTACATTCACCCCAATAAAAGAATAATCTCCCACAAGCAGTCATTGATCAACTGCATCCATCCTGTGATTTTCTTTTTCCTAAGTATGGAGTAAAATAAAAACAGTAAGCATGTACTGAATGAAAGAAAAAAAAAGTAAGGCTTCAAAAATATTGTTTAAAAGAACCTTAATGCAGCTAAGCAGGTATACCTGCATAATGGTCTCAGAATATGGAATGGAAAAAAAAAGAAAGGAGTAGGGTGGGCAGAAGACAGCAGGCAAATCAGCAGCAAGAGAGAACAGGTCATAATCTTCCAAATGTGAAAATGTTACGGCATTTAGAGTGCAGAATTAGAGCATCATGGGAAGAGTTAGGGGACCTTTACAAGCATCATCCATATGTGAAATTTCAGGTTGCTAGTGGCAAGCAGAAATGATTCATTATCCCATATGTTTTTAAGCATGCCAATTTCAAATTCTCACCATTTGTTTGTGAAGTAATACAAGATAACTAGATCGGAAATTGATGGTTATTGGGGATTGTGATTTACTTTTCAGCATTCCTATAGCTTCCTTAAATTTACAGTTCTCATAACTCTTCAAAATGGGATAGGTCTAGTATTCTATCACATATATATATTGTTTTTGTTATATTTTACTCTGTCTATGTAATTGTAATTACCTCATGGAGATACATATCCTGTTTTTGTGGGTTTTATCATGACTATCAGTATTGCAAGGCCAGTGCCACATGCAGAATAAAATCTAACAAACTAAGTAGCATCTCAACTGGATCACGTTCAAATCATATCTCATTACACGGTGTAAAAGATAGACAGGTCACCTTCTGAGAGGAATACACTTGCAGTTACAAACAGCTGTGGTACTTCATTTCCTACTGCATTTCTTACTGCAGCAATTTTGCCATGGTCCTACAATAAAATATACTGTAAAAATACTGTCCTTGTAGAAGTGAATGTCTAGAAGCTAAGGGTATTACCAATGTACACAGGGATCTACCATGACAGCAGCTTAAAAATGCAACTTTTAAAATCCTCCTTTTATTCATAGAAGAACATAAATAAGTAAGACTTAAAATTCAGAAAACAAACCATCTTTAAAGTGTCTGAACACTTACTGATTGCACTGCCTAAAATAACAATCCATTGTGCAGGGAGCGGGTAGAGAGAACAAGATGGGCAGCACAAAGAGGAGGAGTTTATACTAGCAGCAACTATTATAATGCAGTTGTGGGTTTAGATGAAATTAAGGAAGGACCATAAGGTACTTCAAATGCTATCATATTTAAAGGCATTTCTCTTTAGTTATGGCTTTATCTCTGCTTATATGTCCTCAGGTTTTGTAGAGGGTTTTCTGTTGGGGTTTTTTAATACATTTCACGTTTTCCAGAAAAAGTTGTGAGCATGTAAAGAGGTCCACAGTTCTTTCAACACAGACCCATATTTTTCACCCTGAATATTTTTGAGGACTCATTTAATCTTTCTCTAAGATCAGACTGAAAAAAATCTAGGAGTTCAAAGTAAGATCACTTAAGCAAAAAAGAAAGGAAACATGGTGACATTTTGTTAAATGGAATTAAATTTTACTCTTCCTTAATTCATTTTGGGATCAATAGTTAAAGACTTACTGCTTTAGGTTTCGGGAAACTCTCCCATTGTCTCATTCAAGTTGCACAAGCCCAGAAGAGAAAAGAAAATAGAAAAAATATGTTTTTCAGTCTTTCCTCACCCTTCCAGTTTGATAATCCCTGGATAGACAGAATAGGCAAGAGGCCTATGGTAGCATCATAAATGCAGTAAACCTTAGCTCAAGAAACAGCAAAGTGTGATTCAGTTTCTCAGTTTCTAGAAAGGAATAAGAGAGATTTAGCTGGGCGTATGACAAAGTTGTTACTCATTCTGACAGTGACGCAAGAATAATTGTGACTCTGAGTCGTATTCTGGCCTGAACAGAGTTTAAACATACGGCATTTTTATTAAAAAAAAAAATGGAAAAAGAAAATAAGAAGGAATATAATCATAAGGATAAAAGTAGCTTAATAGGTCTGAAAAGGTCATATGCTTTGGCCTTTAACAAAAGAAGAGCAGAACAGTATAATAATAGAATACAGTGGTTTTTTTGGAGTCAGTGTCCCACTTTTCAAATATGAGTGGCTGACAACTCCAGATCATAGACTTATGACTTCTACATTTAGGAGTTTCAATTCCAATCATAAAAGTTACAGACTGAAATATTAAAGGAAGGCTTTTTGGATCCTCAGGTACAGAATGGCATCCTTTTGGTAAAAGCAAAATACAACCCAACAACTTAAACCAGAGAGTTCCAAGCTTTCAATTTATCATTAGTCCAAAGACAAAGGTAATACAATTTGCATGAACATTTTTCAGCTTTGCAAGGCTATCTTTTGAAAGCTCTGGTTACATTATTGCAAGTAGTATACACTGGTTTCTGTAAACAAACCTCTTGCATCACATTTGCCCATATAGGAACTTTTTGCTATGCAAGAAAATTTCATTTGAAATTTCACATTATTCTGAACGTGTTAAGGTGGTGTTTTTAGTAATCTAAAGCCTATTTCCAGTCAGTAACAACTTTATCACGGAAAAAATCTTGGTTTAAATGAACAGAATTAAAAAAAATAATAATAATTGTGAGATTTCTTTTGTCAGTACTAAAGTTTGGGCATTTAAGCGCTTGCATTTGACTGGAAAGCTAAAAGCTGTCTCCCTCTCCAATTATCAGAAGACCAATTGCTTGCGTACATTTCCCTCTGGTGGTGACCAGCAAATATTACAGAAAATAACAAATGCCAAAGGGGCAAGGGTTAAATGGAAAGAAAAAGTACTTCACCGAAAAAAGGATCTTTATTTTTAATTATAAGGCTTGAAATGTTTTTTAAACAATGAGCTCGTTTAAAAATTATTTAGCAGTAGTTAACAACTCTGTTTAACTTTAAATTTCTCCTACTTATTTTTTTATATTATACCAACTCTCTTGCCAGGATCAAGGTCCTTTTCCCCTGACAAGACATACTTCAGTAATATTTCTGGCTTGTTTCTTCACACAAATAACTGGTATTAAATTACAGCACTTAAAACTACCCAGTAGCAATTTTTAAAAAAATAAAACGTAAGCCAGGGTAAGGTACCTGGATGCAAAGCTGCCAAAAAAGAAAATGAAAATTTGTATTATTTACTACATATTTAAAAAAAAAAAAAAAAAAAAAAACAGTGATATTTTCAGTTTGAAAATCAGAACTCTGCCTTGACAAACTGTGAAGGTTTATCAAAGCACCTGATGGAGTAACAGAGGATGTGTAACTGCAGGCAGACATCAGGAGCAGATGGTCTTTATTTCAGTCAAGGTGCTACAAGCAAAGTGAAAAAAAATATCAGCAGCCAAAAACTACATGACTGTGCAACATACCATTACTTATTCAATGTTCTTTTTCACAGACTGCCGCATTACTAGTATCTAAAAGCAAACGATCCCCACCACAGGCCAGCGTGGATCATCTCTCAAGAGCAGAAAAAGAGAAAAGGTCTGCACATTTAAGGATAGGAGAATAAAAAATCTATTAACACCAAGCATCCAGCTTTTCCAGAGTATTCCTTATATTCCTAAAAAAGACATCAACAAGAACACTCTTTCAAGGATTTTCAATAGTGAAGTGTCTGGGAAAAAAACAAGAAGCAGAGGATTACTCTCTCAGGAAAAAATCTTATGACCATTGCTCACTCTAGTGACTCTTACAAGAGTAAGCAATGGTCACCAGCAAGTTACTTTGAGGATTATTTGGATAAGCACACTGAAAATGCTTGCGCGCTATTTGGTTAAGTACAGCTAGAGGCCTGAAAGAGACTTGTACTGCCCTCCACATTGGGAGCCCCTTAAACAGACAAGAATCCTCTTGGAACAGCATGTTGTAACCTGACATAAAGGAAACAGGTCTTCTGCAGGGAAAAAAAGAGAGAGATCCTTTCTGTCAGCAAGAGACAGAAAGGATCTAAACTCACAGGACCTGCTGTTGCAGAAAGCCTTACAAGATACCAGTATCCACACACTTAGAAGGGCTAAGAAAAGCTGAAGTAAATGCTCATTCTCCTAAAGAAGGGTGAAACTTACAGGCAAATAAAAAGAGTATCCTAAAACTACTTGTAACTCTAGCTTTTCATTCCCTAAACTACCCAACTGTTTATCTGCTTGCAAATATGTAATTTATACACAGATAGTGCAAAGTACATAGCCTAATCAAGATTTTTCAAAAAATCTCCTTTCACCCCAAGCATTCAGTGAATCTGACAACTGCCTCCCCAGCACCAAGAGCCTCACTGAAAACAGCTCCAGCACTGAAGCCCCAGTATGATGATACCAGAAGATGGGACATTTCATTGCTGCTTTAGGGAGGACTGAATTCACTTTATACACTGAGATCTTCTTGTGCCTCTCCAGTCCTCCATAAATAGCTAACCAGGTGCTATTCTCCCATCCCTGCAACTTCAGAGATTACTTATTAGTAAATACTACCCCCTCTATGTCTGCAGCTCCCAATGTTTATATATCATTTTCAACTTCTCTTCTTCCCACAAGCCAGAGACTATGTATCTTCCTCACTTGTCATTGTGTTTCCAAAGAGCTTTTCCAGAAGTTTTCATTTTTGCATGTTACCTGATAGTATACGCCTTAGGTTCAGGTATGCTCACTATGAAGTCACAAAGGTGACACATCTTTCCTGTGTACTCAAACCCAGGGTTTTTATGTCAGCTGTTTAGCAGAGTTTGAGGCTGCACAACTCAAAATTCAGTTTCAGGCATTTTCTACCTCCAGAAGGCCTCTGTACCTTTGCAGTTGAAAACTGTTGTCAGGCCGTGCTTACTGAAATACCGTCCTCGTCCCACCTGCCTTGACCCTTGCCTCAGCATGGCCACCAACACTTCTGGCTACTAAAGCCAGATACTATGGTCCCTGTTCAGGGAGGCCAGAGGTGCTGGAGCCAGAATGGTGGTGACAATGGAAACTCTCCTAATCGCCTACTATATCTGCTTTTATTGCACCAGTTACTAACGAGAGCTGTAGCACTACAGGCTTCCACTACCCCGTGCAAGTAGCATTCACAAGTAGTCCTGGCAAAGAATGACAAATTACATCTTTGGTGAGTGCCCCACTATTAAACATCCAAGTTTTGATCTGCTGTGTTGAACCCTCCTGAGTTGTTCTCATTCGGGCCAGGAACAGCATATTGAAAGATCTTTTTAGCACATAAAGTTTTTAAGATGTTTGCAGCTGCTGGCAGAACCAGACATGAATGTGACATATCGTTATGAACCATCTCCTAGCCACATTCATTCAGAAATAGCTACGGCTCAACTCATTTAACAGTAAAGCTATAAATAATATTTATTATTATTCCTCCTTCTGCACCTGTGCCATCTTACACACATGTGCCCTTTTCTATTGAGTGCTTCTCAGCTTAATAAAATATCCACCATATCCCCATGTGGGGGAGGGCTCTATATAAGACTCCTGTACTCCTGCCTCCTCTTTATACTCAAAATAATTTGATTTCATTACTTTCATTTAAAATGTCAACATTTCAAAGTATCTTGCCACAACAGGCAGAACTAAAAAGTGTAGTGACATTCTTATGCGTGTGGCTAATGGATACTGTCAGACAGTCCATCCACTTACAGAAATAGAACCATAGAATCATAGAATAGTTAGGATTAGAAAGCACCTTAAGATCATCTAGTTCCAACCCCCCTACCAGGGGCAGGGACACCTCACACTAAACCATGCCACCCAAGGCTATGTCCAACCTGGCCTTGAACACAGCAAGCAATGGCGCATTCACAACTTCCCTGGGCAATCAATTCCAGTGCCTCACCATCCTTACAGTAACAAATTTCTTCCTCATATCCAATCTAAACTTCCCGTTTAAGTTCGAACCTGTTACCCCTTGTCCTACCACTACAGTCCCTAATGAAGAGTCCCTCCCCAGCATCCTTATCCCCCTTCACATACTGGAAAGCTGCTCTGAGGTCTCCACCCAGTCTTCTCTTCTCCAGGCTGAATGGCCCCAACTTTCTCAGCCTAGCTTCATACGGGAAGTGCTCCAGTCCCCTGATCATCCTCATGGCCCTCCTCTCGACTTGTTCCAACAGTTCCATGTCTTTTTTATGTTGAGGACACCAGAACTGCACAGAATACTCCAAGTGAGGTGTCACAGGAGAGCAGAGTAGAGGGGCAGGATCACCTCCCTCAACCTGCTGGTCACGCTCCTTTTGATGCAGCCCAGGATACGGTTGGCTTTCTGGGCTGCGAGCGCACACTCAAGCTGGCTCATGTTCATTTTTTCATTGACCAACACCCCCAAGTCCTTCTCAGCAGGGCTGCTCTGAATCTCTTCTCTGCCCAACCTGTAGCTGTGCCTGGGATTGCCACAACCCAGGTGTAGGACCTTGCACTTGGCATGGTTAAACTTCACCAGGTGGGCATCAGCCCACCTCACAAGCGTGTCAAGGTCCCTCTGGATGGCATTCCTTCCCTCCAATGTATCAACCAAACCACACAGCTTGGTGTCATTAGCAAACTTGCTGAGGGCGCACTCAATCCCACTGTCTATGTCACCGACAAAGATGCTGAACAAGATCGGTCCCAACACCGATGCCTGATGGACACCACTCGTTAGTGGTCTCCAGCTGGACATTGAGCCATTGAACACAACTCTTTGCGTGCCACCATCCAGCCAGTTCTTTATCCAACGAGTGGTTTACCTATCAAATTGATGTCTCTCCAACTTAGAGACAAGGATGTCATGTGAGACAGTGTCAAACGCTTTGCACAAGTCCAGGTAGATGACATCAACTGCTCTACCCCTGTCCATCAGTTCCATAGCCCCATCATAGAAGGCCACCAGATTGGTCAGGCAGGATATCCCCTTAGTGAAGCCATGCTGGCTGTCACCAACCACCTTGTTTTTTTTCATGTGCCTCAGCATGCCTTCCAGGGAAATCTGCTTCAAGATTTTGCCAGGCACAGAGGTGAGGCTGACTGGTCTGTAGTTCCCTGGCCCATCCATTTTCCCCTTCTTGAAAATGGGGCTTGTATTTCCCTTTTTCCAGTCATTGGGAACTTCACCTGACTGCCATGATTTTTCAAATATGATGGACAGTGGCTTAGCAACTTCATTTGCCAGCTCCTTCAGGACCTGCGAATGGGTTTCTGTAGGTCCCATGGACTTGTGTACGTTCAGGTTCCTAAGATGGTCTCGAACCAGATCCTCTCCTACAGTGGGCCCAGGGTCTTCATTCTCACAGTCCCTGCATCTGCCTTCCAAGACTTTGGTGGTATGGTCAGAGCATTTGCCGGTGAAGACTGAGGCAAAGAAGTCATTAAGAACCTCAGCCTTCTCCAAATCCAGGGTAGCCAGTTCTCCCAAGAGCTTCTGGAGAGGGCCCACGTTGCCCCTAGTCTGTCTTTTATTTGCAATGTACCTATAGAATCCCTTCCTGTTATCTTTAACATCCCTAGCCAAGTTTAATTCTAAGTGGGCCTTTGCTTTCCTAACCTGGTCCCTAGCTTTCTGGACATATTTAATTGGCAAGAAGAGCTGGATGTGCTAATGGAAGTGCAGAGCTCAATCTACAGACAACTTCTGATTTATTCATTATTTTTATTTTCTGTTCTCTGGCCCACAATTCCATTTCCATCTGATATGCATCTACCTACTGTTGTAACTACTTGGATCAAAATATAG
Source organism: Ara ararauna (assembly GCA_028858755.1). Classification (NCBI taxonomy): domain Eukaryota; kingdom Metazoa; phylum Chordata; class Aves; order Psittaciformes; family Psittacidae; genus Ara; species Ara ararauna. Next base: position 22,482,366 of record CM054410.1, read on the forward strand.
AGCTGTATGCTGAGACCTATCATACTGTACAACAGACTTTCTCCATATTACATATAATCCTTGCATCTTCTTGTCATTTTAGAGCTGTGTAATGTATTTAATAAAGTCTATGCAAAGCATAACCGAAGTCTTAGTTTTCCACAGGTATGAAAACTCCATCTGACACATGTCAGGCTCTTCCTTTTGGAGGGAAGTATCAGGAAATGGCTTTGGGGAGAACTGCTTAACAGATCTTCTTTCCGAACACTCATTCCTCTCCTTCCTACTCAATGTTTTCTCCCTTAGTTACAGGATAATGGTGTTCTCCAACCAGCTAATAGAAATTCCCCATGAAAATACCTCAGTAGACCAAGTTGTCTTAATTTACATACTTTCTAGTTTGCAATCTATTAGGATTACAGGTCTGGATTTGATTTGCGAGCACGACATTATTAAGATGTATTATTGTTCTCATTTGATATGAACAGTCCAGAAGAGTGCCTTAGTGGATCTCAGGATAACATTTATATTTTCCTTCATTACAACTCTTGAATACAATCATCAACTTCTTCAAGTTAGCGTATTCAAAAAATTCACAGAGGTACATTTTCAAAACAACTTAGAAAAAGCCATATGAAATGGCCCTCCAAAAGAGAAAGGAAATGAATAAAACCATCCTGTAAGACAGTAAAAAAATTACATGTTTTTCCTTTACATCGCAGATGCAAATCAAATATTGCAGTCCTGTGGCCCTTCATGCAGGACCTGTGAGAAATCTGCTGACATATGTACTTCATGTCTGGAAGGTAAGAGACTTCACCTTCTTTGGGTAAGTTTTGAGAGAGGCTAAAATATTCCGTATCTTACACACTTCCAGGGAATATCTTCATCAATTGTCACTTGAAAGCTGTTCGGCAACTTAAAGCGTAGACAGGTAATCAGACAATTACCTGCTGAACTCAGGCATTAGCTAGGCAATAGACACATGCCCTTAGCAATATAGGTAAAAAAATTATTAGGTGGATGCTGCTCTTTTTCTTTATTTTCAATCAAAAGTTGTAGACATCATGCAGGAATTACCGAATAGAGATTTATTCAGGAAGACATACTAGAGAATCCTGATGATTCCTTCTAACCTTAAATTCAGTGAAGATTGAACAAACTATTTTGGGAAATGGCTCAAAGAATATTTTAGTTTTGTTTTTACTCATCAAAAAGTTATATTTCAAGGAAGTTGAAGGCTTTCTTTATAGCTATCCAAGGCAGGAATCTTAAATCAAATTGGGTCTTTTCCCATCTGGATTGCTCTTTTGCCAGGAAAATTCCTTACCCGCAATACCTGTGTTTCTCTGTGCCCTCGAAAAACTTTTGGCAATATTCAAAGTGGAAAATGCGAAATGTGGATGGATGGCTGTGAGGTGTGCTCTGACCACTGGCACTGTCAGAAGTGTCAGGCTGAAGAGGACCAACCACTCTTTCTCCATGAAGGCAGATGTTTACAGGAATGCCCTGAGTAAGTAACTCCCCTTTGATGACTGCTCCTTATTTTCTCACTGTGCTCTTTCTTTTTAAAGTTCAGATCCATTATAAACCTTTCAAAGGGAGACCTTACTATAACCTCAGCTACCAGAAACTATCACAAAATAAAAGCCATTTTCATCTGGCCTGAATAAACAACATTTTCTCTTGCTTAGAGAAAAAGTGAAAAAACAGAAACAAAAGCAGACATGAAATCCTATGGCTTCCCATTGACTTCAGGAGGACCACGGTACCTCAGGGTGATTCCCTTGCTGACTGAAAAAGTCGTTCTGCTAACTTGTTTCTTCCTCAAAGCAGTACAGAGGAGACATGTGGAATCAGAACAGATGTGTCAGACTCCTGATATGGAAATACAGTGTTTAGTGATGTGTTTCTCTCTTTGTTTATATTCTTTATTTTTTCCTATAATAAGTGTCATTCAAAAAAGAAAGGTTCCCATTTGACTATGGTCAATATTAGATCAAGTTCTCGTGTTACTGTGGGTTTTTTTATCAGCATTTGTCATGCCTATATAAACATATAAAATTTGTACTATGCAGCATGAAAATCTCTCTTGGTTTCTGTAGAGAAATGTGCATCTCCTGCTTTTCTTATGATCCAGTACAAATTCTCTGGCAGTACTTTCCATAAAACTTTGTCAAATAAGACAGGAAGGACCAGTGGAACAGATTTTGATCATCAAATGTCAGAGTAAATACAAAGTAATTGCACTAAAGCCTAGTCAAGTCTAGAAAGAACTTTTAATAGCAGAATTTGTGGCATACAAACAAAGATAATGCTTTGATATTAATGCATTTGTTCTCAGCACTCATTCCCCAGTAATCCCACACAAGGAACATATTACAAAATTAAGCCTTTTCTCAGTTATCTCCCACAAGGTCAGTATTGCAAAATTAAACCTCTTCATCTATCACTATTCTTTTCAGTTGTCACTATCCCCGTTTTTACAAATTCCAGACTATAAGTAATGGCTTCCTAGGCATCATTCAGCAAAGCCCACCAGAGTTAAACTCTGGTTTCAGCTGCTGAGGCAAAGTTAATGAGTCATAACTACTCTCACTGGAGCATAGTATTACATAAGATTATCTTTTCTAGGTAATTTTTTAGGTTGGGACATGCTGTATGGGATAGAAAGGGTTGACTGCTGCACTGGTAGTTTCTGACAGAAGATTTTGAAAGACTGAGCTAGGCAAGTACTCAAAACTGGAACAAGAGAAGAAGATAGGACTGTGAGAAACAGATGCAGAATCACAACAAAGGTTATGGGTTAAAAAAAGAGAGATTATAATAAGTGGCAGGCAGAGCTCTTCCTGTCTTTTCACCAATCCTGATCTTAATGCATCTCCTCAGCCTTTCTTTAGAAAGATCATACCCAAGAAGGAAAGGGGAAGCACCCCTCTACAGGGAAGAATGAACATGTTCCCAGAACATGTGAAGTACATGTTGTGAGACTACTTTCGGTGTCAACTTCTTCTGTAGTTTCCATCAAAAGCTGTATACATATGAATAAGTAATCATCTCAAAATGTGTATTTGCTTGTCCTTTAACCTTCTCAAATTTGGTTTTGAGAATGTAGGCAGATTGGATTTCAACCAGCCACTCCTTTATCCCTCTCCTCCTGAAATATAAGCTCAATTTTTTGGTATATTTTCTTTATGACTAATAGTTCCAATTGTGGCTGTCTATGGCTGCTTTCAAACCACAGATACCACAGCACAGTAAAATGTGTTCCCTCTTCACTGTCTCTAGCTTGCTGTCGTTAAACACAGGTACCACTTACATGACCTGATTTTGGTGGGCTTTTTTTAATCTCAGCTCATCCTGTTCTTTCCAACTTCCAGGGTTTTCTCTTTCTCCCCTCTCTCTCTTTCCCCAATATCACTTTTTAGGGACAGCTGTGCAAGACTGGAGATTTCATCTTTCTTTTCCCAAACATTATAGGTATTTCTATCTTATGGAAGTGGAGATTCAAGCAATGAGCAAGAAAGAAATTTCAACTAGAGAGTGGGTACAAGGACAAAGGAAGGCCAGACATCCTTCATAGAACTAACTGTCCATATTTTCTGCACTGGACTGTCTGATTACTACAGATTGACCAGCTCTTTGTCTTTGTTTTCATTCAATAGGGGATATTTTAATGATTCTGAGACTTGCAAGGAATGCAGTGGATCCTGTAAGACATGCATGGGAACTGCAACCAAATGCCTGTCCTGTAAAAGTCCCTTGCTTCTGGAGCAGTGGAAATGTAAATCTACCTGCTCAGAGAAGCACTTTGCCTCTGAAGGAATCTGCAAACACTGCCCTGAAATGTGTCTGGAGTGCATTCACAATGAAATATGCAAAGGTATTATGAAGAACTGTTCTTATTTTGGCTCAAATCCATCTGGATCTGTCTAGGGACAGACTAACAAGCAGAGATCTGAAAAATATCTGTAATGAGCAAAAATAAGACAAAGGTTAAGCAATCAGTGCTTAATGAAGAGACTTAACTGTTTATGATGAGTCTAAACTGTCAATCTATAAAGATTTCATACTGCTTTGCCTGTGCCTGTTGCCTTACAGAGATTCCTATCTATTTGATTCTATTTCTCACCCGGTGTACCCATGCCTAAACATTTGCATATGCATTTACACCAATGTGAAATAGAGAAAGTTTCTTTCCTAGTTTGGTTGAACTTTACATCCATTTATCATTTTTGCAAATGACAACTCATGGTAGAAAATTAAATCTAGGTAATGAAACATGTGGGGAATGACCTGAGTATCCTGGTGAGTCTGAATGTTCCCACCAAAATTTTGAGGATAGTTAATATTGAGCAAGCCGTTCTGGAAACATAAACATAGATGAAAGGTTGGGGGGGGGGGGAGGAAGTCATAAGCAGAGCTATTAAACCAAGTACTCATATAAAATCAGCAGCTGAATCCCAGCTCTATGCAAAGACAAACATTCAGCTCCATGTATTCCAGCCACATGTATATTTTATTAATAAATCAAACAGAACTTCAGTTGTAGACATCCCTGATTTTGAAGGAAGCCCATAATATCTCAGTACGTATATTCAGTGGCAGCACAGGTTGGTTAATATCAGCAATGCTGAACAGGTGACTTCTCAGTCTCTTGATATAACACAGAAGATGCTGTGTGACAGTAGGGCCATTAATGGGCAGTTTGGAGGGTGAGGAGTCAAAAACAAGAAAGCACTGTCCTCTTACCCCCTGTTATGACAGGCACTGCAAGATTTATGTTTTTCTAGGATTTCTTCTCTCCCTCACTTGCAGAGGTCAGAATTTGCTGCCCATTTGCTTATCTATTGTTTGCTGTCCCCTATAGAGTGCATGGATGACTTTTTTCTGCATGAGGGGAAGTGTGTGCAGGACTGCCCTCCTCATTTCTATGCTGAAGACAAGCACTGCTTTCCCTGCCATGCAGACTGCAAGGACTGTGACGGTCCAGACTCGGATGACTGCACTGAGTGTGCCAGCAGCTACTTTGTCCTCTACAGTGGGATGTGTTTTGAAGAGTGTCCTGAAGGGACATACAATGAAGAAGGCACTGAAGGCTGTCAAGGTTGGCAGCTATTGTTTTCCCCAGAACAGTACTGACATACAAATGGGTCTGGTTAAAGATCATCCCAAAAGGGCCTGCATATACCGCCTAATGTCACTATCAATGTCCTAGAAGCAGAGGAGATGGCTAATGCAGAAAAATAACAAGGCACATCTTTGATCAGCAAAAAATGGAGGAAGCTTAGAGGGAGGTAGCAGAGCTAATTGTTTTTAATGCTACGGGTAACCACTCTGGTGGGTTAGTATGTGTAATTACAGTGGGTAATGATGGGCAATTCCGGTGGGTTATTATGGGTAACCACTCTGACTTCTGCTACGTATTGCTGAGGACAGTATGCTAAAAACCATTGTTCAGCAAAAGCAGTGCCAGTGCAAAAAACCAACCTAAGGAACTGCCTGCATAAGATTGAAAACAGTAAAATGGCCTTTTTTTAGACTATGCAGAAGCAGAGCTATCACTCTGTTCCCCTCAGCCTCTCATCCTGAGATGATGGCTGCTCCTTGCAGCATTAAGCTGAAATAATAATCTGAAATGCAACAAGAAATGATGACATTCCTACTGTTTGTCATTTCAGCATGCAACTGGACATGCCAGACTTGCTCTTCTTCCACTGCTTGTCTTACCTGCAGAAATGGCCTAATGCTGAACCATGATGGGCACTGCGTGTCATTTGGATACTGCTCTAGCACTGAGTACTATGTTGAGAAAACTCAGACCTGCAAGCCCTGTCATAAGAAATGCTTCCACTGCTCTGGACCCACTGAACACCAGTGTCTTAACTGTGCCAATAACCACTATCTTCTTAGTAAGTGTCTTGTTTCTGCCTCTAGATTTTATTCTCCACTGAATGCATGAAATAGGCAAGCTTCTGTCAGATTTATGAAACATGTACGGCCGCATCCGCTGACCTGACAGGTAGAGATGATTACTTGCGCAGGACTACCTGGAAATTCTTTGTGAGTCTGGGCTTGCCACTCACTGAGCCCAAAGCAATGCTTGTAAGAAGCAACAAATTCCAAGGCTGAACAAAACTCGTAAGTTTCATGTTCTACTGTTCCTGTTGTTTCCTACAAGGAACTTAAAAGATGAGTGGGATATCCTTAGATTTTTGTCTAGTTTTGGTTTCTTTGGTTGTTTTTTTTTTTAATGTACACGCAAAGAGCTCATGTCTTCATGTTGGCTTGTTTAATCCCTTCAGAGATTTCATGAGCAAAGCAATAGTTAAGCAGAGCTGTTTAAAAATGGTTCATGAATCACTAGGTCACTGTCTAGTGGATGACTGAGGTGCAAAACTACTTTTCTGACTTTGGAGCAAAAGACTGTATTGTCTCAGAAACAAATTAGTAAAAACTAGAATATCTCAGAACTTAAGCTTTATTTCTTCACATATACTTTACAGAAAATTTTTGGGAAAAAAAAATTAAAATGCTATTTCCTGCAGGAAAAAAACCCCAACAAACCCAGCTGAAGAGTCTGAATTAAAACTGAACCTAAGTTTTTGAGTCTGATTCTGATGAAGATTTTACATACTTAAAATTCTAAGGTCTTGCATCAGGCCTGTCTTTTTTACCAACACACTCAGCTTCTTTGCACCATTACAATTGGTAAAATTGATGGAAGTATGTAAATAAACATCCTGGATTAGGGAAAATATTGCCAAAAAAAAAAAAAGGCCACACAGAAATAAGGGGAACTGTCTTCCTTTGCCCACTTGCAACCCAGCAGCAAAACTATAAAGACAAGTGAGGAGTACAAGCTACTAACGGATAATCATTGCTCTCTTAACTTGATGCACTTGCAGTTAGTTGCATCAGTCCTACCTTCTCATTCAAGATTCGTAGAATCATGGCATCAAAGAATAGTTTGGGTTGGATGCGACCTTAAAGATCATCTGGTCCCACCTGCACTGCCACAAACACAGACACTTTTCACTCAACCAGGTTGCTCAAAGCCCCATCCAACCTGCCCTTGAACAATTCCAGGGATGGGGCAGCACAGCTTCTCTGGGCAGCCTGTTCTAGTGTCTCCCTACCTTCACAGGGAAGAATTTTTTCCTAACACCTAATCTAAATCTACCCTCTCCCAGTTTAAATGCATTACCCCTTGTCATATCTCTACATGCCCTTCCTCTTTTAATGACCCTCTGAAACGTCAGTGAAAACATGGGATGCACCTGGTACATTTGGCAGTATTACAGGCACTTATCATAATCTGCTTTAGCAGCAGAAGAAGATAGGGGTAAAGACAAATGAACAAGTATCATTAAATCTCAAATTTACCATCATATTTGTGATATGCACAGAACACAATGAGGTTGATGTTTAGAGTGAAAATTAAGGAAAATAGCAATGCAGGTAGAAAGCTTCCTAATTACTATTTCTTCTTTCATATATTCTGAAAGAAATCACAGCTGCCATTCATTATTATGTATTATGCATTTATATTTCCCAAAGATAAAAAATTACTTGAAAAGCCTGCTAAGGTTCAAAATGCAGAAATGAGGACTGATGAACTGGTAAGACTTAGAAGAAACAAAAAACAATTACTATATATCAGCCTTCTCTTGTTCTGGTACACACGCTGGCAGCACCTCCTGTCAGAAAGATTGTTTGGGATGTTTTATAGCAGCAAGTACTGAATATGATGTGTTATTCTGAATTGTTGTCTGTGCAGACACAACCTGTGTTGAAACATGCCCAGATGGGTATTACGTTGACCGTGATGAGGGACAGTGTTCCCCATGCCACAGCGCCTGTGTCACTTGCACTGGAAAACACAGCTCACAGTGCCTTTCCTGCAAACCGGGCTGGTACAGACAAGGAAAAGGATGTGTAAACCAGTGTCCAGCAGGGTAAGGTCCAAGATCTTTAGCTAAGAGATACATCACAGAAAGAGCTTGCAGAAATTAGATCACTCTGCCCTATTTTATTTGAGAGTGAAATAGAACTGAAGTCTATATTCAGGTGAGAAATCCTTATGTTGCCGCAGTACACAGGTGGTGGAAAACGTTCCCTCGCTATAGGAAACTGTAAACCTGGCACCCAAACTGGGACTAGTTTTATGTGGTGTGGCCTTTCTTACACTCCAAGGACGCTCTTCGGTTATGTTTGTATGGGACAGTGTAAAATGGAATAAATACAGGAAGCCACCTGTCAGCTTTAGTACAGGAAGCAGCGTAACCTCTTTCAAGCACCCTTGCAGCCTTCACTTAGCCTGAAGTTCAGATGAGGTCACTTCTGGTTTGCACTGAGTAAATGTTTATAATGGTATATAATAAACCAACCATTAAAACACCTTTCAACTGAGGACTCATAATTCTTGTCAGAAACTTCATTAATATGAGTCCATGTAATTTCAAAACCTGAATTCAGTGTGCACTTGTGAACATGTCTCCAAAACTCAAATCTGAGAAGTGGATCTATGATTTCTGGTTCAGGACCATTTCATTTCACACTATAGTATGATCACACTGCCTGTTAAATTGAGTTATCATCCCATTAAATTTGGAAGTCTGCAATGACTGCATCTCAAAAAAACCACTGTGCAGCAATTCCTTTTTTCCATCAGCTCAACTGAACTGAACACTTCTCTTCTGATAATATTCTTTGGGTAAGCCTGTTTATGCACTGAAAGGTACTATGAAATTTCTGAATTTTCATCTAACACCAGGTCAAGGAGCGGTGAGGAATTCACTGCTTAACCAGCATCTCCAGAGCATCTCTCAGGGCCAAAACAGAGTTGAGGTTTTATGAGCCCTACCTATACTTTGAACCTGAATTAACCCTGGATTTTAGAAGGCCTTACTTTATATACCCTAATCTACAAGTCTTGCTTTATAGCTGAATTCTAACGGCCAAAGGGAATGAAATAAAATTAATTCTATTTTGACTGAGATTGCAAATGTTTACTGCAATCACATCAATATCACTTTTCTACATTGATGTACTCATAGTAAAAGCTAAGAATGAAGGATGTTTTCATTTTGCTGTCACTGCTGGGCTTTGTGCAAAGCCATGACTATCTGATCTGTTTCAGGTATTTTGCACAAAACTCCACTGGATTGTGTGAGAGATGCCACAAAGGTTGTAAGGAGTGCATGGGGCCTCAACCCACAGACTGCCTTTTCTGTGACACGTATTTCTACCTGTTGCGCTCCAAGAATGAATGCATTAGCTCTTGTCCTGAGTATTACTATGAAAACAAGGACAACAACGTCTGTGAAAGATGTCACCCTTCCTGCAAAACTTGTGAAGGTAAAAGCTTTATCCAAAATAAGGGTTATCAAAACACCCGCTAAGGATTATCAAAGCACCTAACATCTCCTTTGGATTTTTTACCCTCTGCTCCAAGATTTGGAAACACCTCACTAAGACACATGCCATATACAGCACTATCAACCTGTCTATGACCAAAGTAGCTGCAGTCGGTGATGCAGACCGTTTCTGGGGCTGTGGGCTCACCCTGGCCCTGGGTGATTTGCTGTGCTGGCTGCTCCATGCTTCCGGCTTACTTTTAGAGTATTGATTGATCAAGATCAAAGCAGGTATATGAATTCCTGCCAAGTTCCCCGCAGGGCTGCCTCCAGCCATGGAGCGCAAGTGTAAAGGCAGCCACTCATGGGGAAGGCTGGGAGCAAGTCCTGATGCCAAGTCGGTGAAGGGAAACAGACAACAGTAATGAATTTTCCATCAGGCAGGCATCTCACAAAGATACTCATCAACTTCAAAAAAAATTGCTCTGTGGGATACAGAGCTGGACCTTGTTCCTCACACAAACACTGAATAATGATTGAATTATATCTCACTCTTTGAGCTGTCCTACTATGCGCTACTCTGTCAAAGTCAAGGAACCTAAATCCAACCACATATCTTTATAGTCTGCAAAGGGAAGAGTGATGTCTGCTGGTTTTAATATAGTTAACTATTTTTCAAAGTTAACTTTAAGAGACCATCTGTTTTGTTCTGTGACACACTTACACATTAATTTACTTCTTTTTCCTAATTCATCCAATTCTGAAGCATCATCATTAATCTTCTTGGATCCATCTGACATCCTTTTCCATCTGGACAGCGTTAGATGATAGCTAACAGTACCACTCTGCAGCTTAGACCACACCTTACTCTAACATACAAAATTTGTTTTGGATAGTGGATATATCGGGTAGCATAGATAGCTAATTGCAACATAACAATATTTAAAATTGTGGAAATAACTCTTAAGTGAAACCACATTCAAGAACTACTAAAATGTAATTGTATAATAGCATTATAGCAAGTAACAGAAACATTTTAGCTTGGATTTGGGACAGGAAGATAGCCATTTTAATTTACAGACAACTTCCACTGGTATTTACTTCATTTGGGATAGATACTATAGGACAGACTTTCTGTTGTGATTACAGAGAAACTAAGATGAAACACAAACCAGTCCTCCTAAAAAGCAAACCTGTAGGTGCTCTAAAATATATCTGTACTGTTGACGGGTGAGGAAAGAGATGTTGTGGTGTCTGGTTTCTCAAGAACAGGAAGGTAAACCCTGTACTGCTCGGAAAAATCACACAGTAAATTCACTGGGTTATTGTAGGCTGCTAATTTCAGATGTTTAAGTGCTGCTAACTTGAGCTGCTTACCTTTCCATTTTCTTCCTTGCAGATGGTGGCAGAAAATGCCCAGTTGCAGGGAAATGGACAGGTGCATCTTAACACATAGGACAAACCCTTCACTTCAATGTTTCACAGAAATACTGCATGCAGCATTTGTCTTCAAAAAGAGTCTCCAAAACACAAAGTGCATATGATGGTCTGTTTGCACCTAGTGAAGGATTTTGTTCCCTTAAAACTAAAAAACTTATTTTGCTGTTAAAACACAAACATATCTTAATTCATTATGGTTTGGAAACAGTTAACTATCAGGCCCAATAAATACTGATTTTGTGAAGGAGAGCATGTGGCCAAGGTTCTCCACAATTTTACTTCAGTGCATTGACCTAACTGATTCCCCTGAAAGTGTCAGAGCTTCCATGTACAACTGATTCCCAAATCAGCTCCTCATGAATACCAAAACACATAAGAAATACATTTGCACATAAAGCTTCAAGACTAGGCCAAAGGTTTTTTAACACCAACCTCCTCATGCTGAACTCACTGCTGATTTCCTGCTGTTGGCAAATACCCTTTTCTTTGGTGGCAATGGTCAGAATAATTTTTAAAGGAAGCTAGATGAAATTTTTCCTGTTGTAAAGTTGTTGGTTTATTTATCTTTCTAGGGAAGGGAGCGTTCAGCTGCACATCTTGTGTATGGAGCCACAGTTTATCAGGTGGAATGTGTAACTCGGACTGTTTTGTAGGTGAATACAAAGTCCAGGAGGCACCAGAACAAGAGGTACCTGTTTGTAGACCTTTTCTCCTGTGACTTGTATGCTGAACTTTAATTTCTGAACACAACACAAACAACACAGAATGCTGTTATCTGAGTTTTCAAGGCTGCTTATCTTTAACTGCACTTATTTCTTTGTTTTCTTGGCAGAGGAAGCACTGTTTTTCTTTCTGAGGTTGTCTACTATAGAGTAATCCTCTACCATTAAATATAAAGGCACAACATTGTCAGTGATAATACCAAAGCCATGTGAACAAAATCAGCTATATTAGTAATACAGCATTTTTCTCCTTCCCGTATAACTGAGATTTCCCTGTGGATTTCTGCTGCTTTGTCTGTAAGAAATCACACTGCATTCCAGATTGACAGCTCTGCTGGCAGAAACCTCTAGTTGAGGGACAGACAGACTAAAGTTAACAGAGCTGTGTATGTAGTAGAGCAGAACCACAATTAGGTTTGGGTCTGTGCCACAAGTCTGGGCATTCTAGCTTCCAGATTTCCACACCAACTACCTTCCAAAGATGTTTATTCAAGAATATAGCAGCAAGACAAGCCAGCTGGCCTGAGATGCTGCATACCCAGGAGTCTCTGGCCTGGAATATCCCCTTAGCAGTACTGTTTCATAACTGAGAACTTGAGAAAAGAGCCTACAAGCTGGGGACCATAGAGGTCCACACTTCTTTGCAACAACTTTGACTCTGAGAAACTGGACCTCCTTATGGACCTACTACAACCCTCCCATCTTGCCCAGGTCCTTCATTTCGGGACAACCAGCCTCACAGGTCTCACAGCAAGTTTGATGAAAGGTTATTGGAGTTTCCAGACCCTTACAGTGGATATGGGGTGCTGGACCAATGTCAGAAAAAGAGCAATTTTTTTCCCAATAGGCCAGGAACTGCAAACAGTGAAATACCAGAGCTCAGAGTATTCTGCAAGGTAGATGTGACAGTGGTGATCTCTGGTAGTCTGCACACATAAGTTCGCAGGAGCCTATCTTGAATTTAAGAAGAGCTATTTGAATCTAGGCTGTTTCTGTAAAACAGAACCAAGATGATCTAACAAAAGTCTGGTTTGCTAGAAAATTTCCATCCAGCTGTATCATCCAGCTGTATTTATGATCCTTCCCAAAGAATTTCCTTAGAAGGGAAATTCATTATCTCAGCTGCCTTTTTTTTCCCTTAGAATAATTCAAGTTGCTTCTCTCATGACAGTTACTTCTAATGATACTATTGAGTACACTTCTTGAAGACCACTTTACCACTACTACTGCCAAAGAACTACAGATCTGCTAGCATGGGACTAGCAAAACCAAAATACTTCCTGGCCAAAGAGCTTGCAGTTTGAATTAATTTTACCTTGCTGTCTAGCTAGGTGAGATCTCTAAGCTCCTACAAAACTTTCCTCCCCTCTCCCTACAAGCAGACCACTGAGAAACCAGGAAATATGAACCAAATTTTAGTTTTCCTACTCCGTCCTGTGTTTTGTCATTGACACCTGTGGTACCCAGAGGTGACCGACCACACAGACAGTGAAGGTCCAAAGCACCCAAAATGAAAGGTGCATCCCTTGTGTTCTGTGTCTGAAGGAGGAGGAGCCCAAGTGTGAGAGATGTGACAGCTCGTGCACAGAGTGCAAGGGACCTGGGCCTCTCAACTGCAAGGTCTGTCCAGCCAGCATGCAGCTCTACCTGGCAGAAAGCCGCTGCCTGCCCTGCTGCCATGACTCTGACTTGGCAGGCACCCCAGAGTGCTGCGACTGCAATGAAACGCAAGGTAGGACCATGCTGAACAGCAGTAAAGGTGCTAAAGGGCTTTACGACCAACTAGGCTGCCATTTGAAAATCAAAAGGGAAGAGAGCAAAAATGCGCTGCCGAGATGCAGGCACACAGCGTGTTTCTACTGGAATACGAAGGCCTTTACACAAATAACAGCAATTGCAACTGGTGTAGCAGACAGCACCTGTTTTCATCCACAGCTTTTGTGTTAAATAGCTAGGCATTTCATAAACCAGGCAACTGGGAAGCGCTTGCTTCAACCAAGAGCCATCTGAAACAATGAATTTTACACTCATCATGTCAAAATGTATCTGTGTGCCTGCTTTCTTGTTCTTTTTGAATATTTCTAATCTAACACAGAAGCATAGCTCTCCAAGCAACCTTGTTTATGTCCTTGTACCATCACAGCTACAGAACATAGTTGCATACTGAAAGAGTGAGGTATTCAGTTGAATGTGTTTAAAAATGTAAGCAGGCCTAAATGCTGTGCTGGGTATTTTGAAGACAGATATCCCCCTTTCCCGCCTCTCCAATACACATTCAGCAGGCTTATTTAATCCATTTTTCTTTTACTGTTGTTGTAGATGACTGCGTATTACGGACCACTCTACCACCTGAGAGTAAAAGCAAAACTGCTTTCTTTGTTATTACCTGTATTTTGCTTCTCCTTGTCATTGGAGCCATTGTATTCATCTGGAGAAAATCACGAGCCAAAAATCAGGCTGTCAATAAAGGAAGGTATGAGAAGCTGACAAATCACTCCAAAACATTTCCTTCCTATGTGGGCAACTACCACGAGAGTACCAGCTACCAGGAAGATCAGGTCACTGAGTACAGAGATAGAGATAATGAAGATGATGATGATGAAGATGACATTGTATACATGGGCCAGGATGGCACAGTCTATCGCAAATTTAAATATGGACTTTTGGAGGATGATGAGGAAGATGAGCTTGAATATGATGATGAAAGTTATTCATTTAGATAACTCTTTATTAATTCCCTGCTGCATTGCTTTTCCTACTAAATTACAACAATTTGGTCGAGTATGTTTAGTTACTTCTTAGCATGCTGAGCTCAAGATTTTAGCTGACATTTATTGTGAGAGCAGAATGGTTTCTAGAAACATTTTTTCCTAAAGCTTTACATAAATCCTTGCTAGGCTTTTAAGTAGCACTCCAGATGTAGACTGGTTAAGAGATTATGTTTCTGTGCATTTGGACTAGAGAGTAAATCCTTTCCCAGTATGTATTTCTGTGCATTATAATACTACAAATTCTGCTTCAAACCATACACTCACACTTACTGAGAACCTTGCCAATCATTTACTAGAAATGTGCATATAAATAGGATGAGCATATTTATCTAACTGATGAATACCACTTGGATAGGGTGACAGTAGTTCACTACTTTGTGGTTAGAGTTACTCAGCAATCCAAATAGAATAGGCAAGTTTGCTGACTTTACCCAGATTTCCTTCGTTGGCATCATCTGGCACATCTATATTCCTCAAAGCACACACATTTCTCTTCCTAATCTTACAGCATACTTCCCAGTGAAATTGTGCATCTATGACATCTATGACTTCTGGGTTTACTTCAACAGGAAATACGATCTATAAACATGTCCACAAAGAAAGTCCTAATTTTCTCTTTTCAACTACTTTCTCAGTGATTTAAACACAGAACATTTATTCAAGCAGCTTTTCCATTTCTGATGTAAATGGCTCAGGATGTTCAGACAGTGGCAAAGGGGATAGTTAGCACACATTTGGTAATGTAACTTAAAGGAACACAACGTGATTTTTTTATTATTATTATTACAGAAATATAATTTATCACGCTAAAGAAAGGGATGCTCTTTATGACTTTGTGTTGTGAAAGAATAAATTCCTTGCACAAAACTGCCTTGAAAATGCTGCTGTTTGTCAAGTTTAATTTGCTTTCAGAGTTCTTGTGGATTTCCAGTGAGAAGTTGAGCGCATTATCTTTGTCCCTGCCCATTGTATAAATTCGTGTAAGTCAGACTGGGACAAATTTGTATTTCTCAGTATGAATCAAAACAAACAAAATTCTTCTCAAACACCAGTTTTTCAGGGTGTTTTCTAATAGGTTCTTTGTTGTGGTTTGGGCACATCATTTCAACCACATTTTGAGTTATCATCAGCTGCATTTTCTTTCGCTTCTGATTCTTCCTGCTCCGCAGTCTGACACTTTCCTTCTGGCTTTTAGAGCCTGTTACATGTAGCCAAGGATCCTGGATGTCCAGAGCAAAAGGGGACTTCCTTGTAGTGCTAAAACCTGCACAGGCAGAGCTGAGGCACCAATTGTTGAGAAGTGGCACTGGTAAATTCCCTCCACCCAGATATACAGTGCTTCCTGTGAGGGATTCAAATGACTGCTCAAATGATAAGCCTATTCTTAAAAGGTGGGAGCATGCATACAGCAGCATGCATGATTTTATGCTGTATGGGAAGGGTGAAATATGCATGTCTTACAAAATGGCAAATAATTGCCTTGAAGGTGAATCAGTCTTCTTAGGAGAGCAGTAAATAACTGATTAATTAAGTTAAAAGGATATGATATAAGGTTATTACTTTTTTTTAAACTAGAGTTACAAAATAGTGGTCGAAGAGACCCAAACTTTCTGCAGAGCCATAAGACATTAACAGCATTCACAATTAAAACTCCCTGCTAAGAATCCATAGGGATACAAAGAAAAATAAAGTTTAATAGTTAACAGGCATAAGAGGAAATCACTCATGAATCACTCACAATTCTAAAGAAATTTCATGGAAAGCAGAATACCATCAAGGAAGCCAAGTAATAAACCAAGTACAACCAAGTAATAAATACACAGAGAACACAGCACACAAAGGAAATACTGCTTTTCTGGATTATTTTATGGGCTTCTACTGCCTAAGTCCTTTACACTGCTCTGAAAGAAAGGTAGAGAAACTCAAATCCACAGTTGTTGGCAAACTCTCTCTTATTACCCTTTCAGTAGGAAAGCTCTCTCCAAAAGATCTCCTGAAAATCTACATCTGCGAAGTTTACCATCCACTTACTTCTCATTTAGTCCAGAAATTTGATTCTGAAGGGTAGGTTACCAGTGTTCTTTATCCGCTCTTTCCTCAGAGTTTATGTAAATAAGGAGAAGTTTTCTCTTCCATGACTCTACCCTGAAGTTTTGCTAGAAAGGAAGTGGACAAAAGTAGATTGTCGGAGTTAAATTTCAAGTGTCTTGAGGCCCCTTCCTCGACAGGCTATTATTCCCCGATCAGACTACATTCTTATGTATTGCTTCTAGGTCTTGTATAACAATTGCAGGACTTCTGGCTGGGGACTTAGATTGAAATTTCAAAACAAAGACAGGAATGAAAATATGGTAAACTTCCTTATGTAAGTTACTACAGAAGCTTTTCAAATGGATATTTTGAGGTATTTAGTTTTCTCATGTAAAATAATGTGTTTCAAGAGAAATATGTACCTTTGCAATAAAAAAATGTATTCTTAGCACTCAAACTTCCCACTTTAAAAGTTACCTATAGAAAAATTCTGATTATCCATAAGTCACTATTTTACCCAGGTCACTTATTTCATTTGAGTCCTTACTGGGATGGGAGCAAGAGAGTATGTTTCAGAGCAGATCAGAGCTATCGAGTTTTCCTCTTCCCTCAACCTCAAATGTCTATGTGTGGTTTCAAGTCTGAAAAGTAATCAGATGTGCATCCTGATGAGAAACAGACAGATATCCTAAGGGCTCAAAAGCACTTTCAGACAGAAAGACTTTAAAGAATTTTTTCCACTCTTTTTTTTTCTTAATTAGTATATATGTATGACAGTAACAAGCTATCACATGAAACAACCCATGACTGAAGATTATGACTGTAAACAACCATATTCAAAATAAACTAGATGCATTTATAGGTATAAGATGCAAAATCCATAGAAGACATGTACATATCACTTCTGTTCTTCTTTCAAAGTAGTACATCCTATACTCCTATTTTACTGTTTGTTTCCTACTGATAAGAAATAACCAGGAAGCTGTCTAACACATATTGGCTGATTTCACAATATCTCTTGTGATTTTATTGTTAACATGACAAAACAGAATTTTTCCCTTGGAGAAGATTGATACAAAGTAGAAAGTAATTATGACTTTTTCCCCCCTTCATCCTTCTTCCAATTTAGGCTTACACTGGAGGGAGATCTCTCCTCAGGCCTTAACAAATAAAACAAATGCACTAATTATCTCTTCGCATGACTTTGTATGTTTACGTTACACATTAAATTGAATAGTAAAAAAAGGCTATAAGTATTCTTTTATTCTTCCTCATTTATTTTGTCTATTCAGCATCTAAATAAGAATTTTTTTTTTTGTCAGGAAGAGTTCAGATGCTCTTCTTGCTCCACTTTTTGCCTTGTGTTCCTCCAGCCTTGCTCTCTGCACATCACGTCTAAAATTCTCACCCCATTGTTCTTCTGTATCCTCTCTCCTCCTTGTCTCCTAGCACCATGTTCATGTCCCAGGTTTCTTCTTTCTGATACACATATTCATGGTACATAGTTATGGTATTCATGGAAACCTTTCACAGACAAATCTTAATACTACGGAAAAGCTAATCATAACTTCAGAACAAACTAAAAAAAAAATATACTAAGCACTTTGCTACTCTGAACCACAAAAAAGAAAGCAATATTCATTTCTCAGTCATTACAGAAGATTAACATTTATAAACTCAGCACCTTAAGTTATATAATTAATTATATATTAATTGGCATGGTCAGCAATGTTTATGAAGTTCTAGTCCCCTAAAAAAACCCAACAGGCCACAAATCTATCCAAATACTCCCCTGGAGCAACAGACAATGCAAGTTCTCTATCACACTAGCAAGTAGCGCCTTCTGTTTATAATTACTCTCACCTCCTTCTTCTCTCTTTAGGAAAATGCAATAAGCTTAGGGGAACAAATTATATCCCTATGCAGACCATATTAACCATAAAATAAATTTTAAGGCAATTTTGTATTGTTTTTAAATCTCATTTCATTTCCAGAATGAAAACTAGTAGAACATCTTAATCTTTGGAAATTATACTGCTTGAGTGTCAAACAAAAACCTAATATAGGTGATTGAGGATTTACCTTTTAAATCCATGCCCCCAGTGTGGACAGCGAGCTATTAGAACAGCAGCATGATCCATGACAAATCCCAAAGTACACTAAAGAATCCACTGCATCTAACACAAAAGCAATCCTTATGAAATATCCATACCACCACATTATACTGCAGTCTTTCCTGATGCAATTTTAGCGATGCCACATAGAGGTCATACAAAGGTCTACATACAAACAGCATGAAAGTATGAGAGAAACTTTTCCCCAAGAGGCCTGAGACAGATTAATGTGTTTCAAGATCCAGGTTTGATTCATTTTCAGCTCTAGCAGATGGACCTTTGCCCTGACCCAGATGAATGTTTAAACAATTGAACCAGAACAGAACAGGATGCAACTCTTTCTGACTTCTAAAAGAACCAAGTAGTTTTACATTTTGAAAGAAAGGGTACAGGCAAATCTATTTTCAGATGACAGAATTATGAAGACATAGCTCCCCTATGTCCTAGGACACAAAAATCCCCAGTCAGACTCTTTTTAGACATGCTTTAATTTTAGCCAGTTTAAATAACCTCTGAATGCTTTTCTTCTGTCAAAGTTTTGAGGCAATCACCCTTACGAAGCTTTGCATAGGACTGAGACACCTAACTGTGCTAGGCATAGCAAATGAAAGCACCATATGAACTAAGTCATTGTCAGAAGCCACTTCAGACACAAAATTTATTGACTAGCAATACTGGCAATAACCCTTAACTACTCAACAACAGAGGAGTGATTGTGACTGATGAGAAACTGAAAAAATTATTTACAAAAATTGCCAGAAGTCTAAGGCAGAATAAGAATTAAGAAGCATACCACCTATTATCTCTACATAACAATTTAGAAACAGCTAAGAAGGGACAGAGATTATCAAAACATCAATGTATCAAGGACATCAAAACAGTACAGTCTTTTGAAGCAAACTTTCAAAGTTCACCTTCTGCAGCTTTGTGATTATTATATTTAGGCACTGTTATCAGATACACAACTGCAACTAGTCAAAGGAATAGGAACTTTCATCTCCTTTGGCTCAGTACAACCTCTCAATGCAAATGTGGCAAATTGAGGTTGCAAAAATCTCAGTAAACTAGACTTCACACTTGTTATCTTTGGCAAATTTCTCTCACCTTCTTGCTTCTCAAGGTTTTTTCCGTCTCAAGGTATTCCTGTTTTTTTCCTTCCTTCCCCTTCCAACTTTTTCTTTACTATTCTCATTCATGCATGGAGTTTCCAGTATATCAGACTTTACACTAGTGTCCCTCTTTAGCACAAGTGCTACGAACAACACTTTCCTTTCCAGCATTTTAGTTTACTGTATTCATTTGGAAAACTGCTTGAAAGTCTCTATGTCTGCAGCATGTAACAGTTACTGAAAAATAAATGAAAACATCAGTAACAATGTCAATATGGTAACTATCTTACTCTCATAGGTATACATTAAAAAAAATCATGATGTTTTAATTGATTTTCAAGTTTTAGTGGGCTCGATTTCATTTTCACATAGATTTTGAAAGCGTTATACTGTATATATAGGAAATATGCTCTAAAGTGAAAAGGATACCAACTCAACACAGGTTCCATTTATCTGTTCCTAGGAAAGCTCCAAATTCAAAATGCAGCCAGCTATGCAAGAAGCCTGTATGAGTATCTATTGCAGACTACTTGTTTGTGCACGCTGCACCTTCACATTTTCTGAACATGAAGACAAGCTGCATTTTAACATCCATTTATGAAGAATCACCGGTTCTTTAGGCTATCAGAACATCAGATAGCTTAATGCCACAACTATCTAAGTAAGATCATTATCACCTATATGCATTTGAAAAACAAAAAAAATCTTATGCTGTTATTCTCACATTGCAAACAAACTCCACTTCAGAACAGTAACAGACCTCAGAAACTGTGAGACAGTCAATTAAAATGCACCACAGGCTTTATTTTAAAAGTATTTGAAATGTTGGAAATTCTGGTGTTGCTTCAAATCCAACAATTTCAGTGACCTTTCTGCCTCACTTGATGTTCACGTATTGCCGTACAAATAAAGTACTGCAAACATTTGGAACATAAATAATGTAGCGACAAGTCTGTAGCAAGAACAACAATCCTTCCCTTCCACTCAAAAAAACCTGAAAGTTTCAGCATGGTAATGAAAGAACTCCGAAGCAACCTTTTCAGTATGATATGGAACACACACAGATGATGTGTATCACATACAGTACAATCAATCACAAAACCTGTGATAAGCAGCATTACTACTTTCTCAGCTACATTCTTTTATTAATGGTAGTATCACAGCATAAACTGAAATAGTTATTTGCACATCATAAAAAAATATAGCCCTTCATAAAGTTTATACTGTGCAGGGAATCACATATTGAACTTAAAAAATCAATATATAATACTTGATATTAAATAATGCAGAGGTAAGATACACTCAGCCAAATAAATGCAAATATATTTTGTTCAGCTTGAAGGCAACCATGCAAAGAACAGTTTATTACCTTACTGTACACATACTTCACAGTTCATGTGAAAGCTGTGAGCAACCAAAATTTCTCCAGTTTTCCTTTTGCTACTGTTCTCTGTCTTCAAGCATTCGGCTTCATTAAAGCCAAATGATAGAAGAGTTTTCGGATAGCAGCATTCATCAGCAGTTACAGAATAGTGTTACTAAGACAACCAGCTTAAGACACTCTGGTTTACACACCAGGCACATGAAATCTCTGGCAAAAAAAAGAAATTAAAAGGCAGCTATAAGCTTAGCTACAATAGCAGAATCAATAAAGACTTATTCTTTAAGTATGTTCTTGACAATATATGAGATTGGCTAACATGGCTATAACTTGTTCTTCCAGAAAAGTAAAATAGAAAACAAGACTTTGACATTGTTATACACACAAGAATGCCTCCTTACACTTGGTGGAAAAAAAGTTAGAACAATTCTTCCATTATCCTTCAATTCTGAAGTGCAGAAAACAACAACTGACTTTCAAGAAAATTCTTGCATAGGTTTCCAACATGAATACATGCATTTTTAAAATAAAAGGGCAGACCAGACCAATGCTTTTACAACAAGCTCATGATTTTCAAGCTACTCTGCAGACATGACACAGTAATTTTTAGACTGAAATAAATAATTACTGATAGTCTGGAAGTTGTGGCGCTTTGCTTTTTTTTAATACAACCAATTTATTTATTAGTAGATTCAGCCTAGGAAAAATAAAACCAAACCCATCACATTTTACTGAAAAGGCCATTAAACTGGTTTTAGGGTTTGCTTTGGGTTTTGGCTATCTTTTTTTCCTGACAGCAGGTAACATTGGAGGGAAGGAATGCCATCCAGAGGGACCTTGACACGCTTGTGAGGTGGGCTGATGCCAACCTTATGAAGTTCAACTGAGACAAGTGCAAGGTCCTACATCTGGGTTGGAGCAATCCCAGGCACACACACAGGTTGGGCAGAGAAGAGATTCAGAGCAGCCCTGCAGAGAAGAGGACTTGGGGGTGTTGGTCGATGAGAAACTTTACATGAGCCGGCAGTGTGTGCTTGCAGATCAGAAAGCCAACTGTATCCTGGGCTGCATCAAAAGGAGCGTGGCCAGCAGGTCAAGGGAGGTGATCCTGCCCCTCTACTCTGCTCTTGTGAGACCTCACTTGGAGTATTTTGTGCAGTTCTGGTGACCTCAACATAAAAAGGACATGAAACTGTTGGAACAAGTCGAGAGGAGGGCCACGAGGATGATCAGGGGCTGGAGCACCACCCATATGAAGATACGCTGAGAAAGTTGGGGCTGTTCAGCCTGGAGAAGAGAAGGCTGCGTGGAGACCTCATAGCAGCTTTCCAGTATCTGAAGGGAGCCTATAAGGATGCTGGGGAGGGACGCTTCATTAGGGACTGTGGTGATACAACAAGGGGTAACAGGTTCAAACTTAAACAGGCAAAGTTTAGATTGGATATGAGGAAGAAATTTGTTACTGTAAGGATGATGAGGCACTGGAATTGGTTGCCCAGGGAATTTGTGAATGCTCCATCGCTGGCGGTATTCAAGGCTGGGTTGGACAGAGCCTTGGGTGGCATGGTTTAGTGTACGGTGTCCCTGCCCACGGCAGGGAGGGTTTGTACTAGATGATCTTAAGGTCCTCTCCAACCTTAACTATTCTATGATTCTATGATTTTCCTACTACAAATGCCAAAGCGTGCTAAAAATGTCCAGTCAATGTTTAGGACAAAACTGTCAGTGTCTTTGGATTGATAAATTCATAAACAAACTTAACACCACAGGTCAAAATGATGCTCATTCTATAAAGTGTCTTTATAGAAATCATTCTTTCTGCCCTCAAAAGGTGTATATCCCCTTTTATCTTTGCCTCAACAGGACTGATGAGCATCTGAATAATCAAGTCCTGTACAGTTACAAGGACTCCTTGACTTGCTCAAGGCCTTTTCCCAAATACCCCATCATACTGGCTGCAAGTTAAAACATTATGAACTAGAACCCTAGCAGGCTGACAGAACCCACCACAGAGAATTCCCATAAGGCTACCCTGACAGAGCTCTCTAAAATGCTGCAGTGAAATCCTGCAAAATGCAGGATCAGAATGGGATGGGACTGCTTTTAAAAGCAGTGAAATTTGTGGGTTGAGATAAAAACAGATTAACAAGTGAAGGAGAAGAAAAGGAATGAAAAAAGAAGACAAACCAAGGCAATCATTCACCACCTCCCCTGAACAGACCTATGCCCAACCAGGTCTCAAACAAAAGATAGCTGATCTCCTTCTCTCCATTTTATTCCTCAGCATGACCATTACATGGCAGGGAGTATTTCTGGTTAGTTCAGGTCATTCTTTGGGTTGTATGTGCTCCCTTGTACAGCCCCAATTTATTCAGTGGGGAAGCAGAGCAAGAAGCAGAGAAGGCCTTGACGCTGTGCAAGTACTGTTCAGGAACAGCTCAAGCATTAATGTGTTATGTTCATTGTTTTGGTCACAAATCTAAAGCACAGCACCATATGAGCTGCTATGAAGAAAATTAACTCCATCCCAGCCAAACCCAGTACACACACATACATCATATATCAAAATATACATGATACATGGTAGTGCAAAGAGCTCCAAGAGATGAAAAAACCCACATGGTTTTGCTTAATGGTTTACTGGTTTGCATTCTGGAAGACGAAAGAAGTTGTCTTCTTTGAGTTTAAGATGTTCTGGTAAATCTAGCTGTCTTTTTGCCTCTTCAATGTCTTCCTTAATTGCTGAAATGAGTGCCTCTGCAAAAAAGTAAGAAAAGCAGTATTTGAAAGCTGGTCTGAATTCTGAACAAGCAATAGCAAAAGAAAAAGGGTGTACTACAGAACACCAGAAAGCAATCGCAGGCAGGATACATTTACTATTATTATGAAGTTGGAATGGCACAATCTCTAAAATAACATGCTTTTATGCTTTTGACATGCATTGCACTCTTCCCTGCTGTAAATACCATTTTTTCCTTGTTGCAAGATATTTAATCAAAAAAGCCAACAGAATTTCATTAACTGTCTCAGTTTTAAAACAGATGCATTTTTAAAATAAAAGGGCAGACCAGACCAATGCTTTTACAAGCAGCTCATAATTTTCAAGCTACTCTGCAGTTATGACACAGTAATTTTTAGACTGAAATAAATAATTATTGATAGTCTAGAAGTTATGGCGCTTTGTTTTTTTAATATAACCAATTTATTTATTAGTAGATTCAGCTTAGGGGAAAAAAAAAAAAACAAACCCACCACATTTTACTGAAAAGTCAAAGGTAAGACAACGATAAAATACTTTGAGTTTAAAGGTACTCATAAGGATCATCAAGGCCAACTCCCTGTTCCTTGCAGGACTACCTGAAAATAAACCATATGACTAAGAGCATCATCCAGACACTCCTTGAACTCTGACAGGGCTGGCGCTACAACCACTTCCCTGAGGAGCTCGCTCTAGTGACCAACCTCAGTGAAGAACCTTTTCCTAACATCCAATATGAACTTCCTCTGATGCAGCTTCATTCTGTCTCCTCATGTCCTACTGCTGGCCACCAGAGAGAGGAGATCAGCACCTCACTCTCCACTGCACCCTTTGGGGCACCTGTAGACTGCAAGGTCCCCCCTCCCCCCTGCCTTCTCTCCAAGCTGAAATAGCCAAACAACCTCAGCTGCTCCTTTTAAGTCTGGCCCTCATTCCTTTCACCACCTTGGTCACCCTCCTCTGGACAGACACACTTTAATAATCTGGTGTCCTTCTTATTATACTGACCCAGTACTCAAGGTGGGACCACACCAGGGCAGCACAGAGTGGGACAATCACCTCCCTCAACCTCTACCAGCTAAGCAATGCTGTGCTTGTTGCACCCCAGAGTACAGTTGGCCCTTTTGGCTGCCAGGGCACACTTTTGACTCATATTAAACTTGCCGCCAACCCAAACTCCCAAACCTCTTTCTGTGGGGCTGCTCTCCAGCCTCTTATCCCATAATCTGTGTGTATAACCAGGATGACCCCATCCCAGAGGTGGGATCTTGCACTTGCTCTTGTTAAACTTTATGCGGTTGTTGATAGCCCCTCCTCTCTATAGTCTATCTAGATGAGACCATAAGGCGTTTCTACCCTTGAGAAACAGCTACCCTACACAAAACAGCTGATGATGAAGACAGAACAATGACACAGCGCTCCCAAAATGCAAGAACATAGAATCATAGAATCATAGAATAGTTAGGGTTGGAAAGGACCTTAAGATCATCTAGTTCCAACCCCCCTGCCAGAGGCAGGGACACCTCCCACTAAAACATGTCACCCAAGGCTATGTCCAATCCAGCCTTGAACATGACAAATTGAATATCAGTTTAAGAGAAATGCAATACTGACCTAAAGAAGTAAAGTTTTTTTCTGATTGAATATATCCAAGAATAACTATACTAAGAATCTCACCATAAAAGTCACCTTTGAAAGTGTCAATAATGTGTGTTTCCTAAAAGAGAGAAATACAATGACAATTATCATGATGCACTTTTTTATTTTCCTTGTTGCAAGGATATTGAACTAATAACTCTAATTCTAATTCTCTCCCACACATATCAGAACAACTGAAACACTTAGATTAACATGTATAACGTAAGATTAAAAGGCTAGGGCTTGTAATTACATTAGTACAAAGAACTGAACTTTGCATGGCATTCAAGAACATTGTGATATTTATTTCAGGGGTAAGATTTTCAAGGCAGCAAATCACAAATAATAATCCCTCGATTTGTTTGACCATTAATTGCCAAGTCCAAATGACTGCAATGAATTTGACTGATTTAAAGAGAGCTTTTACAAGGAACTGAATCATAAAATTCCAAGAAGAGTGAAGGCACCTATTCCTGAAGCAGGGATTCATGTCAAGTTGAAATTCCTTCCAAGTATTAGCAATTAGAATCAAGTTCTGCAAGACCCAGGAAAAGCACCAGCACCTGACAGCAACAAAAACATAGATGTCACAGTTCAGGATTTTAACTCTGTGTTATTACCATTTATATTTTGATCTTGATTCTGTATATTAAGACACAGCACCCCATGAATGTATTTCATCATATAGGAGAAGTATTACTGGAAAAGCAGTACAAATTAAGGTGTGCCAGAATTTCATCCAAATATGGATGATGGCAGAGAGATTAGCAGGTTCCAGCTCATTTTAGAGGTCTCAACCACTAAACTGGATACATCTAAGCTTACATTTATCTACCTATCAACTCAATAAGCAACAAGGATTTTGGAAATATGAATTTTTATTTCAGAAGTACTGAAGCAATGGTGTGAAGAGACAAAAATAAAACTTACTTATCTACAGCTGTCTGCTCTATGGCTACTGACAGGTTTGGGGGAATGGGGTTTTTTGTCTCTCCATAATACAAACATTTGAGATGGATACTTCTAACAGAAAATGGAATTCCTAATCTCATTTATGGCTCCAATTGTGCTTATTTTACTCAATGTCTAGCTTATTTATTGCAATCAAAGTACCACACAAAGCAAAATTCTTACCACCGATCTCTTAATATTTTTATAGAAAGGATTCCATCCTATGCTCAAAACCATTTTATGCACATCTCCATTTCCAACACAGGCCCAACCATAGTATACACCAGTAGAGATATCAGATGGAAAGCTTTCGACTACTTGCTCAGAAAAGTTGGCTGCAAAAATTTTAGAAAGCGTAAGTAAAGTGTATCACAGAATTTCAAAGTCCTAAAAGCCAAGATCTGTCTACATGCTATTTACAAACAGAACATTGGCAACAGTAGCAAAACACACCACTTAAAAAGCATAAACAGAAAAAACACTCATAAAATGTAGTTTCTGGGGTAATACCTGAGTTACATCTACTACGTACACTATTTCATAGTTATATCCTCTATAGTTAAATAGCTAATTCTACAGTTAAAAATAATGAACTAAAATATGCAGTCTGAATGCACTTCACCAGTAGGACTATCACTCCTTTAGTATGGTCAAAGAACAGAAAAAAAAAAAAACAAGTTTCTTTGCATTGTAAAGTAGCATCTTAGAATTACTTATATATTAGGTTGTTTTTTTTTGTAAGTAAAATATGCAAAAATAAACAAAGTTATTATTTTAGTCACTTGACAATTTTTTTCATGTTGCCTTTTAGGGTATTCATATTTGAGGCTTTCTAAGATCCTCTGAGAAAAATTCCAATCTGAAATAAAATAGTTCCTTTTTGACTGAGGGGAATAAATCTAAGCCGTTAGCCAAACAACTGTCTTATTAACTTCACAAATGGATAGAGATTGCCACGTAAGGCTTCACAACGCCTTTGAAGAATTTATGGTCTGTGTATTTCTACCACAGTCCATAAGCAGAAAAAGCTTCCCTCCCATACTCCTTGATACTAATAAGCCAAATATAAACAATCAAGAAAAAAACCTAAGTTTATATTAACAGATGGAGTCACGTGGCCCATACCTTAAGATTCCTCACAGGAGGTTTTCTCGGCCTCCTAGGACTTGCACAAAATGCCCACTGACTTCAGCCTGTCTTTAGAAAAGGCTGATATTCAACCTGAATTACACCTCTATCTGTATTCAGACAAGTCAAACCAAGAAAGGCAATAAGAAAACACACTTCTCTTTAGGAGAGCTGCATGCGGTCTGCCTTTTAATTTCTGCATCATCCGCTTTACATTTCCTTCCTTAAACCCATTCCCAGCGCTTGCTCTTTTCCTTGTCCTACTCTGAGGTCCAAAGAGTTTATAAAAATGGACGTTTTTCAAATTACCACATCACAACACCATGCACAGTGCAGATGATCACTTCTCAGGATCTTGCAATTCATATTGCTCATTATCAGATAAAGTAACTAAGGCAAACAGAGATGGTTCAACAGAAGGTCGGACATGTGAACAAGGCTTGTAGGCAATATGAATGAAAATAAAAATCACCAAAAAAGCTAACACGGAGCAAGCCAAGCCTGTTCACGGAAAGAGCACGCCATGCGAAAGGGGCACTGGTGCAGGACAGCGGAGCGTCCCCCGAACTCGGGGACCGCACTCAGGGACTCAACGCCGAGCCCCGCACGTCCACCCGGCCGCAGAACCAACCACCCGCCACGGCGCCTCTCGCTCGGGCGGCCTAGGGGGCTCAGGCTGACGGGAGACCCCTGCGCCCGACGCCGGCCTCCCCGGCGGGCCCGGAACAGGGACCCGGTGCTGGCCGTGAAGAGCACTTTTGCCGGTGGGGAGGCGTCACCATCGCCCCGACGGGAGAAGCAGCCCCGCGCCGCTCGTGCCGGGGACCCGCGCCGCCGCTCACCGGTGGGGATACCCAGCTCCTTGGAGCCCCTGCCGAAGCCCTTCACCACCTCCCCGCGGCAGAAGAACGGCAGGCGCGTCATGGCCGCCAGCTCCGTGCCCTGCATCCCGCTCAGGCCCTCCTCCGCGGTCTGCGCACTATCAAAAGGAGGCGGAGCAACAGGTTGAGCATTCCACCCCTCAGCGCGCAGACGCCTCTGGGAGGCATCTGCCTCCTCTCAGAAACGGATTCCGTAGCACACGGCGCTGCCCTGGGGCCTGGGTTGCGGACCCTGCGAAACCACTTCTCCCGCCGACTGAGCTCTCCTGGGAAGCTAAGCCTGCGCGGTGTGGAGCGGGTCAGACGCCTGAGAGCTCAGCCGACGAGTGTCTCCGGAGGGAGGCAGGCAGCAGCAGCCTTAGCTGGCTGTGTTCTAAAGGGGCGGCCCCTCGCTCTTGCCCGCAGACTCCACTCGGCTTCGCTCTCGGGGAGCGGCGGGGCCTATCCAGCCCTCAGCCTTCCCGCAGCACAAGGCAGGGCAGCGGCGGCGCTGGCCCACGGCACTGGTAGGCTGCGGGACCTTGCTCCGGCGTCCCTCGTACCTGAGAGTCACACCTAAGCCCTGTCCCCCCGCTCCGAGAAATAGTGAGGGTTTATTCCCCAGTAATCCCATTTTAGACAAGCTAAAGTGATGCAGGATGCAGCAGACATGTGGTGAAACCTATTAAGACAGATTTTTTTAATGTTTTTTATTATTTTGTTATGTAATGATGACAAACGATAGTTGCTTGCTAAAGAAAAATAATTTGTACTCTCCAGTGATTTGTCAGCCTGGCACTGCAGGGATTTCCCTCAGGGAAATACACCTGTGCAGTAACATTTGTCCTGAACTCACTCTGTATTGGCAAGTAAGGCCCCCTAAACACTTCCTTAATTTCCTGTCTCCAGTCTCTTCTCATTTTGTAGCTGTGCCGCTACACTGCTTTAATCTGCCCAACTTATTAGAGATCTCCTTTCTGTGAGCTTGATCCCGCTCAGATAGGTTGAGTTTGCATGTGTAGAAGCCCAGATAGCAGACACACATGCATATTCAGTCTCTGCAACATGGCATCCAGATTAAGCTGCTCCATTATGTCAGTGGTATACATGCCAAATAAGTCGGGGGGTGGGGAGGGAAGAGGAGTTATTCAGTAATGGCATAACGTACTTACACATATTCATATAATACCTCGAAAGATCGTCAAAAGTCCTGAAGTGAATTCCCAGTCATTGCCGATTATTCCTATAAGGCACTATTGCCAGCTTTAGCAGTTTGATATAATTCTTTATGAAAGTACTGCTGGAGTTACCTCTAGTTCTGTTGGCTGGTGTCCTGGTTTAAGCCCAGCCAGCAACCCAGAACCAAGCAGCTGCTTGCTCACTCCCCCCACTTCCTCCCCCCACTCCCAGAGGGATGGGGAGGAGAACTGAAAGAATGTAGCACCCACAGGTTGAGATAAGAACAGCCCAGTAACTAAGGTATAACGCAAAGCACTGCTGCTACCACCAATAATAATAATGATAAGGGAAATAACAAGAAAAGAGAATACAACCGCTCACCAGCCGCTGACCAATACCGAGCCCGACCTGAGCAGTGATCTAGCCCTTCTGGGTATCTGCCCCCAGTTTATATACTGGGCACGACGTGCTGGGGTATGGAATACCCCTTTGGCTAGTTTGGGTCAAGTGTGCTGTCTCTGCTTCCTCCTGGCTTTCCCTCCTCCCTGGCAGAGCATGAGACTCAGAAAGTCCTTGGTCAGAGTAAACATTACTGAGAAGCAACTGAAAACATTGGTGTTATAAGCACTGTTCCCAGGATGAAAGTCAGAAACACAGCGCTGCACCAGCTACTAAGAAGGAGAAAAATGACTGCTACTGCTGAACACAGGACAGCTGGGTATTTTTATAAGAAAATGCAGCCTAAGTACTTGTTACATGCTTGTGTCTAATTGGAGGGGTAATGGGGATGGTAACCAGTTCATGCTAATGATAGAGAACTGTCTTGTGAAACTGAGTATGTCATACCACAAAATGCAGAATGCCACTGATTAATGGATCTGTGAGCACTAGTTATTTTATAGGATGCACTCGAAATTAATTTAAAATAGGACTCCATCTCAGATTTATCCTCTTTTTCTTTTTTTCTCTCATCTTATTTCCCCATCATTTCTTTAATGCTAGCATTTTAATTAATTGCTTCAGTTTGAGAAACTTTGATTGACATATAGAATCATTGTTAACATAACTTCAGCTGAACAAGAAAGAATGGTGGTAACATACATATAAAAGAAGAAAAAGTGGAAGAAAAAGATGTCCTGAATACACCTCTGCTCCTACATGTATTCTGTTCTGCTGACAGCATGAAGAGACTTGTAAAAAGTTTTAATTACATTTAATAATGGAAGTATGTTGGATATTAAACTAATTACCTAGTTAATGACAGGCCATAATACTAGGCAGTGTGACCACTTGCCCCCGGAATTTTTAGTTTACTTTGGCTTTAGAGGAAAAAAAAATAATAAAAAAAATAAAAAGGAGGTACGTTTAAATTCATAATATGTTTTTCTGTTATAATGAATTATGCCTTTGGTTATAATTTGTATATAAGAAGATTTGTACTTCCATTCTTTTTTAATGAACACTTGTGGAATAATTTTTTATGTTCTTGTGGCATCCACAAGATGGCACTCGATCTCTTCTCCAATATCTGCAATCTGGGCACCGGTTTTGGGCACAGGATTTACAATTTTCACTAACAGAACGGATCTTGATGAGCAGGAAGTCAGATAAATATTTGCTTTAAAACTACATGGTTACTAGTTTCACAGAAGTCTCACTGGCCACTTACATCTCATTCTATCAAACAGTTGTTAATTCCTTTCCTCAGTCTTGGTGGGTTGCTGTAACCCATGGTCAAAGTTACTCATCCTTGATACTGGACATGTTTTTCTTTTTTAATGAATTATGCTTAGCTCTGCTTGGAGGGAGCATTTTAGAGAAGTAGAATTTAATTACCTGTATTCAAATTTAGTAGACATGTTTCTTCAAAAAGTACAGCTGAATTTTAGTCACAAGCATATTTGCCAAGAAAAGCAGTTTAACAAACTGCTCATATGTGCACTTATAAAACTCAGGCATTGTACCACAGAGCTGGAAAAGAATTTCTGCTCTGTGCTGATGCTACATTTTTTGCAACTATTGTTAGTGATTGTCGTGATTTAAGCCCAGCTGTAACTAAGAAAACCACGCAGTCTCTGTCTTTCTCCCCCTCCTTCCTCCCTTCCTGCTCCAGGAGGGATGGGGAGGAGAATCAAAAGAATGTAACTCCCACAGGTTAAGATAAGAGCAGTCCAGTAACTAAGGTATAACACAAACCACTGCTGCTACCACCAATAATAATAATAATGATAAGGGAAATAACAAGGGAAGAGAATACAACCGCTCACTACCCGCCGACCGATACCCAGCCTGACCGAGCAGCAATCTAACCCTTCCAGGTGAAATGACTGCTACTGCTGAACCCAGGACAGTGATAAATCTTTAAGTATTTTTTTTATTGTACATAATAGTCACACAAACCTAAAGAAAATAGAGCAGGTGTATGTCATCTGTATAGGCTTTCTTTTGTTGGGGAATAGCCTGCATTGGCCCTCACATCTATATCCTTTATAGAAACTGAAAAGGCCTTGTTAATTTTCAAGCTGCAAGGGAGAAAGTTTTTCTGCCTGCACTATACCTTCAGAGAGATGAAAATGGTGGCCCTAGCCACTTACATTGCAAGGACAAGGTAGCAAAGAAAATGGCTGCAGTTTTTTCTTGCTTGTTCATTATTACACATTAAGCTCATTCTCTTCCTACCTTTTTACCTGTACTTTGATATCACAAGGAGGCCTTAAGTGACAGCCATTACAGGCTTATTCCCACACTAAGCAATGACTGAGCAAAGATTCTGGTAAAAACTTTTTCACTGTTAAAAGGAACCAGGTGTTTATAACACTCCTTCCATCACCAAGATATGGCGCTGTCTAACAGGCACATGCAGGGCATGTCTGCATTTCTTACAGTGCTATCAGATTTAGCTTAGATATTAGGAAGAAATTCTTACTGTGAGGGTGGTGAGGCCCTGGCACAGGTTGCCCAGAGAAGCTGTGAATGCCCCATCCCTGGCAGTGTTCAAGGCCAGGTTAGACAGAGATCTGAGCAATCTGATCTGCTGGAAAGTGCCCCTGTCCATGGCAGGGGTATTGGAACTAGATGATCTTTAAGGTCCCTTCCAATCCATACCATTCTGTGATTCTGCCCTTGATTTCCTTGGCCAAATAGAGTTCTGCCAGGGCTTTAGCTTCCCCTGCCTGCTCTATTTCTGTATGTTCTTCCTGGGCTACCTATCCTTGTTTCCACCTCCTTTTTATAATGGAGTTTGTCCAAGAGCTCCTTGTTCATCCACACTGTCCTCCTGTTCCTGCCTGATTTCCTCTTTGGCAGGATGGACCTCTCCTGAGTTGGAAGATGATCCTTCAACGCTGACCAGCTTTTTTGGGCCCCTCTTCCCTCCAAGGCTTTATCCCATGGTACTCTACCAAGTAGATTCCACAAGAGGCCAAAGTCCACTCTCCTGAAGTCCAGGGTAGTGAGCTTATTGTGCACACTCCTTACTGCCCTAAAGATCTGAAACTCCATCATTTCATGATCACTGCAGCTAAGGTTGACCCCAGGCTTCACATTGCCTACCAGCCCCTCCCTGTTGGTGAGGACAAGGTCCAGCATAGGCCCCTCCTCTTTGGTTCCTGTATCACCTGGAGAAGGAATTTATCATCAATGCATTCTAGGAACCTCCTGCTGTGTCGTCCCCCAACAGATACCAGCATGGTTGAAGTCCCCCCTGAGCACCAGGGCTTGTGAATATGAGCCTGCATCTGTCTCTAGAATGCCTCATCCACTTGGTCTTCCTGGTTTGGGTGGCCTGCAGCAGACCTCTGTAACATCCCCTGTCCCCTCTTTCCCTTTAATCCTGACCCATAAGCTCTGAGTCAGCTCCCCATCCATCCCCAGGCAGAGCTCTGCACACTCCAGATGGTCATTGATGTAGAGGGTGACCCCCCGCTTCTCGTATCCCCAGTCTGTCTTTCCTGAAGAGCTGTGTCCTTCCATTCCAACACTCTAGTCATAGGAGGTGTCCCACCACATCTCTGTGATTCCAGTGAGGTCACAGCCCTACAGGCATGCGCACACCTCTAGCTCCTCTTGCTTGTTCCCCATGCTACATGCATTGGCATAGAAGCATTTCAGTTGGGCTCCTGATGATGCTGGGTTACTGGCTGGAGTGGTTGGAATTCCTCTGTGCTGCTCATCAGGTGCTCTATTGCTGACCTGTGACCCCTCAAGATCAAGAAGACCAACCTGTTTTTCATTGAAGGCAGTACTGGAAAATACCAGCCCATGTATATTACTCAAAGTTAATGGTATGTCACACCTCCTCCAACAACAGTGCCTGAAAAATCATGCGTTGAGATCCTACATTTGTGTAGTTTCTGGGGAATAATGTATAGGTACTTTTATGAAGGTTGTGCAGAAAGACTGCCCTGCCAGAGGTAAATTTTATAAAAAATAGATGACCAGCTGAAAAATGTTCTGCTGAACGTAGTACCCTGTTGTTAAAAAAAGAAATCCACAAAGATAAATAATGTACAGCAAAAATATCACTGAATGAAAATTGAAATATAACAGACACATTCTCAGTTTCACAGAAAGTTGACAAAATTGTACCATATCACAGAAAAGAGATGTGGAGAAATCTGAGCAGATTTTGAAAGCTTAATGACAAAGAGGAGAGAATATGAGAATCTAATGCTGTGCATGTTAATAATTGAAGCAGCTTCAGCTCCGTAGTACTACACTGGCATTAATTTGTTTGGATATGCTGGAAAAAAACTGGTGACGCTGTTGCAGAAATGATCAAAATACAATTTAGATCAGGTCAGAACAAAAGCATTTTATTGCTATTTCTGTAGGAGAGAGCACAGAACAGCAGAGTGACTGCTGACACAAAGTTTGCCCAAATGGGTAAGTTGCAGAGTTGATACCCCTACAGGTAATACAACTCCTTCTTTACCAAAATTGTGTCAGATAAGCAGGATATGGTAAATAACAATAGCAATTTAAATCTTTTAATAGGGAGGGC
The DNA here is from genome assembly GCA_028858755.1 of Ara ararauna. Taxonomy (NCBI): domain Eukaryota; kingdom Metazoa; phylum Chordata; class Aves; order Psittaciformes; family Psittacidae; genus Ara; species Ara ararauna. The sequence continues at coordinate 22,516,788 of CM054410.1, forward strand.
TTATACAGTACATCCTTTTACAAATAATCCACTCCTTTTATGGATAATTCACCCCTTTGTAATTAAATCTTGCTGAATGGCAAGACCATTAGCTGCAAATGTGTCTTAACTAGGGAGGCCTGCGGAGGCCTAGGAGACATTAACTATTTTGCTTCCACAATGCTAGATTCTTTTTTTCCTCCTTTGTAAAAGTAGCAATATCACAGATAATAGCATGAAATCATTTTAGCTGCATGATTTATGCTGTGGCATGAAGTCTGCACAGCAAAATACAGATAGGAAGCTGAGAACCAGAATACCCATTTGTGCAAAAGCTGACGCTGGGAAAATTGCATGTATTACAACTAAATCAAACATGCTGCTCCTGCTATTCAGGACCGCATAGGTTTGATCATTTCTAATGGAAAGGAAATATATGTTAATCTAGCAAAAACATGAACACAAGAAGACATAAAACAGTTTATTGTGAAATTCTTTCTTTCTGCAGTAACAACTAAAAAACAAAACATCTTCAACAAAAGGAAGGAGAATGAGAATGGAATTTAAATTTAAAAAAAAGTCATCTGTGAAATAATAACAGATTATGATTGTAGCGATCATGAGATGGCCGTGTTCGAGATCCTCAGGACAGTGAGAAGAGCATACAGCAAGCTCACTGCCCTGGACTTCAAGAGAGCAGACTTTGGCCTCTTCAGGAACCTGCTCAGTAAGGTTCCATGGGATATAGCCCTAGAGGGTAGGGGGGCCCAAGACTGTTGGTAGATATTCAAGGATGACCTGCTGCAAGCCCAGAGGTGTTGCATCCCAACTAGAAGGAAGTGCAGCAGGAGGGCCAGGAGACCTCCTTGGATGGATAAGGAGCTGCTGAGGAAACTTCGAAGGGAAAAAAAGAGGCTTATAAAAGGAGGAAGCAAGGACAGGCGGCCAAGGAAGAATACAGGGATGTTGTCCAGGAAGCCAGGGATCAGGTTAGGAAAGCAAAGGCCCACTTAGAATTAAACTTGGCTAGGGATGTTAAAGATAACAGGAAGGGATTCTATAGGTACGTAGCAAATAAAATACAGATTAGGGACAAAGTGGGCCCCCTCTGGAAGCTATCGGGAGAACTGGCTACCCTGGATTTGGAGAGGGCTGAGGTTCTTAATGACTTCTTTGCCTCACTCTTCATTGGCAAATGCTCTGACCACACCACCCAAGTCTTGGAAGGCAGATGCAGGGGCAGTGAGAATAAAGACCCTGGGCCTACTGTAGGAGAAGATCTGGTTCGAGACCATCTTAGGAAACTGAATGTACGCAAGTCCATGGGACCTGATGAAATCCATCTGCGGGTCCTGAAGGAGCTGGCAAGTGAAGTTGCCAAGCCACTGTCCATCATATTTGAAAAATCATGGCAGTCAGGTGAAGTTCCCGATGACTGGAAAAAGGGAAATATAACCCCATTTTCAAGAAGGGGAAAATGGATAAGCCAAGGAACTACAGACCAGCCAGCCTCACCTCTGTGCCTGGCAAAATCTTGGAGTGGATTCTCCTGGAAGGCATGCTGAGGCACATGAAAAACAACCAGGTGCTTGGTGACAGCCAGCATGGCTTTACTAAGGGGAAATCCTGCCTGATGAATCTGGTGGCCTTCTGTGATGGGGCTATGGAACTGATGGACAGGGGTAGAGCAGTTGATGTCATCAACCTGGACTTGTGCAAAGCGTTTGACACTGTCCCACATGACATCCTTGTCTCTAAGTTGGAGAGACATCAATTTGATAGGTGGACCACTCAGTGGATAAAGAACTGGCTGGATGGCTGCACGCAAAGAGTTGTGCTCAATGGCTCAATGTCCAGCTGGAGACCAGTAACGAGTGGTGTCCCTCAGGAATTGGTGTTGGGACTGGTCTTGTTCAACATCTTTGTCGGTAACATGGACAGTGGGATTGAGTGCGCCCTCAGCAAGTTTGCCGATGACACCAGGCTGTGTGGTTCGGTTGATATGTTGGAGGGAAGGAATGCCATCCAGAGGGACCTTGACACACTTGTGAGGTGGGCTGATGCCCACCTGGTGAAGTTTAACCATGACAAGTGCAAGGTCCTACACCTGGGTTGTGGCAATCCCAGGCACAGCTATAGGTTGGGCAGAGAACACATTCAGAGCAGCCCTGTGGAGGAGCACTTGGGGGTGTTGGTCGATGAAAAAATGAACATGAGCTGGCTTCAGTGTGCGCTTGCAGCCCAGAAAGCCAACCGTATCCTGGGCTGCATCACAAGAAGCATGACCAGCAGGTTGAAGGAGGTGATCCTGCCCCTCTACTCTGCTCTTGTGAGACCTCACTTGGAGTATTGGGTACAGTTCTGGTGTTCTCACATAAAAAGGACATGGAACTGTTGGGACAAGTCGAGAGGAGGGCCACGAGGATGATCAGGGGACTGGAGCACCTCCCGTATGAAGATAGACTGAGAAAGTTGGGGCTGTTCAGCCTGGAGAAGAGAAGGCTGCGTGGAGACCTCAGAGCAGCCTTCCAATATCTGAAGTGGGCCTATAAGGATGCTGGGGATGGACCATTGGTTAGAGACTGTAGTGGTAGGACAAGGGGTAACAGGTTCAAACTTACACAGGGGAAGTTTAGACTGGATAGAAGGAGGAAGCTTTTTACTGAAAGAGTGGTGAGGCACTGGAATGGGTTGCCCCGGGAAGTTGTGAATGTTCAATCCCTAGCGGTGTTCAAGGTCGGGTTGGACAGATCCTTGGGTGGCATGGTTTAGTGTGAGGTGTCACTCCCCATGGCAGGGGGGTTGGAACTAGATGATCTTAAGGTCCTTTCCAACCCTAACTATTCTATGATTCTGTGATTATAGAAAATCAAAGGAAAGGCTTGAGCATTGTAGAGGCAAAGTCTGCAGTCTTTCAGAAGGAGCCTGCAATTAGATCACCTCAAAGCACTTGCGAGACCGAGTTCTGAAATTCATGATATCCAAGAAAGGAAATGAGCATAGGTACTAACTCAGGACTCCTAATGAATGCATACATATATACGGACTTTTCCTTTGCTGGGGTATGGGTTTTTGGGTTTTTTTGTTTGGGGTGGTAGTGGTGGGTGAGGGGTGATGCAATGTTGCAAATACATAATACTGTCATTTGCTAATATTTACTGTGGGAAAATGACTTTCTGGGATAATTAGGACTGCTAGTAAATGAAATTTGGAAAATTTTGAAAGGTTGATGTTAGTATAATTTTTAAATTTCTCAGGTTAGTGCCTCAGGAGGAGCCTGACTGCTTGTCTTCATGCTTTAGTTATTTACCCAGTACGTGTTTTGTAGTTAATTTCAGCAACAGAAGGCTACAATCTATTTCTATTTCAATTTTTCTAAAGCCATTTCTATTTTTTATTCTGTAATTGGGGTTAAAAGTTAACCAGTCCCTTGGAAGAAGCTTGTCCCAGGATGGCTTTGATCTGACATGGTTTGCTCATATTAAACTTATTTTAAACTCACATGAAAAAAATTGCTCATCAAAAACATGACAATTTCTGTAAACTCACAATGGGTAAAATTAAATGCTATTTCTGATGCATATTACAGATAGTAATTTGCATAGGAAAAGCAAAAAGTGACCTTCCTTATTAACTCTCACCATAAGTCATGCACGTCTCTGTGACTGATCACTCTAGCATGGTTTATGTATTTGTCTGCTTCAAAGTCTGTTTCCCGATGCTCAGCTTAATTGTGCAGCCTCTTTCAACTGGAAAGTAATGGGAGGAGACAACTGCTCCTGACAGACTGTGGGATCAGTCCCTCTTTTCTGAGCAGTGAGTTGACCCGCAGCTTCTGCCTGACCCAGTGCCTGGAGGTCATTGCTGCAGCCCAGGCTCTTCAGCAGCTGCTGGCTGCTTACTGTCTGCATACAGCTAAACACCCTGGACCCTTTTTCAACTACTCTTTGCATCCAGGCTGAAACACAACAAGACACCATGAAAAAGAAGGGCAAAAAAAAGTGTTAATTCAGGGTGATGTTGTTGATCTCTTGAACCCTCCTCGTTGACCACAGAATGAAATGCAATTCTAGAAGAGACATAGGCCTGAAGCAGAAAACCAATCCCTGTCACTAGTCTAGCCTCAGTCAAAGAAGCTATTTAAATTGAGAGCAGTGACTTAAAGTGGCCCAGCTGGGTTATGGTATTTATCTCTTCTGCCTGCTCTCCCACCACTGGATGGGAGCAGGTCCCTCACTTAGGAATAAGGGCTAGCCAGCGGACCAGAGCCACACAAAATTATTTTCTTGGGAACAGAAAGCACTGGCACCATCAACCCTCCAAAATAGTTTTGTTTTCTGAAAAGCAGTTGAGGAGCACCTGCTGGGTGCATTCGTTGTGAGGCTGCTTTAAGACCAACAGTGCGGAAGGCTTACTAGAGACAACAGGACACAACAGAGGTACAAGATGCTCCACTGGCAATTCCTTAATTAAGTTTTGCACACAGGAGGAGGGAGGAATAACATAGCCTCCTTCAACTGCAGTGCTTTCACACAGAGGCACACAAAAACCCCATCTGTTACTTGGATTCTATATTCACATGCATTAAAAATATCCTCCACGGTATTCTGTCAACGTTGGGTGAGGAGGTGTGAGCCAGGCAGGATGGAGGAGGAGCAGAAAACTGCTGGAAGCTCAACAGGATCTATCAAACACTGTAGCTATTCTGTGCACTTGGGAATTACCTTTCTCTCATCCTTTCATTTGGATGAACATTGTAATCTTTAGGGATTAGAAGGGAATTTACAAGAAGACCATACATTGGTTAAGCATGATTAGTGACATCATAGTGACTACTCCTGATCACCTTCTTGTCCTTCATGCATCTGAAACGTACCTCCAGGACACTATCACATTTTTAGGATTGAGATGAGGCTGACCAGCCTATAAATCCTGCAATGCCAATCTCTTCAGATGAGGCTTTGGACATTTCTGCTGGGACCACAGGAGACATCCCTGTGCCTCTGCCTCAGGAGAAGGCAGCGTGGTTTCAGCAACCTGCTCTTGCGGTTACCTACTGACATTGCCAGAGCAGGCAGCTTCCAGGTTATGTGCCATGCAATCTTGTATTAGTCTGTTAGCAGGACAGAGCTTTTCTCTGCCTTCACTTTCACCACTAAATCTCATCATGCATCCCTGAACAGACTGCTGGAAAAGAGCATGAAGTGAGTTCCCCAGGGGCTTGCCAGAAATCAGGGACAGAAGAGGAGCAGAACAGAAGATAGAAAATTAAAAAGCCAAATCGTTCTAAGCCTGAAGGATGGACTTTTGGCTTCACTGCAGATTTAGCCAGGAGTCCCAGCCAGGTCAAACCCAGTAACTGAAGTGGGCTGTGTTCACGAGGAGCTGGTTCAATACACATGAAATATCACAATGCAGCATATAGAGAATGCAGAAAGGGAAGCAAGTAATAAAAAAAAGGATTGAAGTGGTATTAACATACAGGAAAACAATGTAAGTTGCGGTATTCTAAATGCTGGGCTAAACCAGGAATCCCATGAGTACATGAGTACATAAGTACAATCCCATGAATATGTTTTTTGAACCTGAAGATATTGCTAAATGTATGTCATAGTCATGCTGGTTTTCAGTAGAGGTAAGAGATTTGTGAGAAAATCTGACTCAGGTATCAGTAGTGATTTATGTGAGAAGCAAATGCAGGTGCTGATAAATAGTGGTAAATTGTATTTCTATTGATAATTATTATTACTGGAAAATAGTGAATTCTGGCTAAATTCAATGGGTATATATCAATCTCTTCAACGCATGGAGAAAAGTGGTGGACAGTGAAGCTGCCAACAGGCTGGGGCTGTGATATGCCCTACAGACAAATATTATTTATTTGATTTCAAAGAGTTAAAACTGATAATGATATTAGGATTTTAGACACTATGTAAACACCTTCTACTCTTGCATTAAGAGAGGATGTAATCCTGACAATTACACAGTCCTGTTGGGTGCAGCAGACTCAAAACTGGCTTCTCACATTTAGCAATTTACATGGGATGCTTCAGCAAATTCTCCCTTTTCTTCATCTGCTTTCAGGACTTTCAGGTCAGATAGAAACCTACAAGACCCTTAGAAGGCACCTTCCAGCAGTGCTAATACTTCTGCTCCAGGACTGCAGCCCCCCTGGCCTGCAAGGTGACCATGGGGTGGCCTTCCCTCATTTCTCTTCAGGTAGGTGTTGCCCTAGAACAACAGGGCTCATCACACAGCCCATGGGAGCAGAATCGTGTTCAGGGTGCCAAGAAGAGCCCAGGGTTTTTTAGTATTTAGTCTTGTAACTATTTGAAGACATTAAAATTCCTCATTCCATTAAAAATCACATTGCCACAAAGAACTCCAATTGGAATGGGATTTTTTTGTCATTTTACCCTTATTATTTGGATATTGCTTCCTTACACACACAGGCTCTCAAGCAGAGGCCCTCACATTTCCTCATTTTGGATGCTGCCAAAAAATCAGAATTCTGCATGTTGACTGCACCAATCTCAAAAGCCAGAACGGCTTTAAGACTTTTCCTATGATTGGACAACTAGGGGTATTCCTGGATTTCCAAACCTCTACCCTCCTTCTCCCCCTCCCCCTCCCTCTTCCCTTCCCCCTTCCCCTTCCCCCTCCTCCTTCCCTTCCCTTCCCTTCCCTTCCCTTCCCTTCCCTTCCCCTCCCTTCCCTTCCCTATCATACAAATAACCTCTCTTGGCAGCAAACCAGAGCTTCCAGGACCAATGATGCCCCTCAGAGGAAAGAGATTTCAGTTCTACTCTGACCTAAAGAGAACTCTGTGTACCTCTGAAAACATGGGAAGGAGAGCTTCTAAGCACTATCTGTATGCAGGACAGAATCTGCTTGTATTTCTTGACTTTGATTTCAGCACTGCTGTATTGCTCCATGGCATGGAACTTTGCAAGAAATGGATACGATGAAAATCTCAGGGCAGACACACAATAGTTTAAAATAGCAGCCTGGGTACTACATCAAACCAAGTTCTTATATTCTTGCCTTTCATCCCAAAGAAAACATATAAGCAAAACTAAAGGATAATGAAAGTTATGGCCACTTCCTGAAGATCTGGCTCAAACTGCCACAGCAGCACTGAGTCCAGGGAAGTGAGGACATTTTAGATCAGCTGGGGCCTTGGCCTGACAGGGGTGAAGGCGCTCGGCAGCATGCCACGTTCCGTGCCTGTGCGTTTAAGCTCGTGTTACTCACCGCTGGAACCGCCTGCGTGTGCTTTCAAATGCACCTTTGAAATACAGTACAGAGCTGTAACTCTTGCAGAGAGCAGACCCTTAATTTCTCACCTGGCTGAGAAAGCAATGCAAAACTAAAATACCCAAACTGGTACCCATTCAAGTTTGGGGGAACTTTCTGCTAACTTCTGAGATCCCTTCATTAGTCAAAATTCATTAGTCAAAACACCATGACTACTTGTTTGGGAGACCAGAGACCCATTCCCAACCGCAGAAAATCAGCCATGGCACAGCCTGAAACAACTCAGTCAAATTACCAAATGCAAAAATTAGTCGGCTTTTCTAAAGCAGTATCATTACAGTACCAGGGAAGGTCTTTTTCTGCTCAGCGGCTGTAAAGTTTTGTAACCTCAAAATTCTTAGGATGAAAAAAAATAAAAAATAAAGCGAGGGGAAGCATGGGGATGATGTTTTATTCCTGTTTCTGTAGAAATGGTCTCTGCCACCCAGGGGGGAGTATCTACGTTCAAGCAAGCGATGTGATACTCGTAAAAAAAGAGCCAAATGCGAAACCGGTAAATAGTTCATCTCTGCTTTTAAGATGGACCAGAGGAAGCATACCTGTGAATGCTGTGGAAAAGAGAGGCCTGAGTCTGCAGGGACAGTCTGCAGTCCTTGCGCTGTCCCATCCATCAGTGTTTGTGTAAGAGCTCCCTGGGCACGGGTAATCCCTCCCACCTGCTCTCCAGTAGTTCGATGGGCAGTTCCCCTGCGGTTGCCATGATCTTTAACCACCAGAACTTCCGTACAAACACTACTGCGGCAGCAGTGATGGAGGGGATCTGCAGATCACACCTTTCCACAGCAGCAGCATTTGCACCGTCTTAAGCCGTAGGAAGTTCCCCCATCTTTCCCACAGCTCCCTACCGTGCTGTGAGATGAGCCCTGGAGCTCAGACACAGCGGCCGCGCCTCTCCGCTGCCTGGGGGGCTGCGCGGCCCTGCGGCGAGGCGGCGCCTGGGCGGCGCGGGGCCGGAGCGCAGCACGAGGCTGGCATCGCCCACCGCCGCCTCCCCCCTGCGTCTGCCCCTCGCCGGAGGGAAAGACCGGGACCCCCCGCGCCGGCGGCAGGCCGGGCGGTTTGTGTTAGCTGGGGCCTTGGCCTGCCGCAGGGGAAGGCGCTCGGCAGCGCGGCACGGTCCGTGCGGGTGCGTTTAAGCTCGTGTTACTCACCGCTGGAACCGCCTGCGTGTGCTTTCAAATGCACCTTTGGAAACAGTACGGAGCTGCAACTCCTGCAGAGATGCAGACCCTTAATTGCTCACCCGGCTGAGAAAGCGATGCAAAACCAAAATACCCAAAGCTGTATCCATTCAAGTTTGGGGGAACTTTCTGCTAACTTCTGAGATCCCTTCAGGAGTCAAAACACCATGACTATTTGTCGGGGAGACCAGAGACCCGTTCCCAACAGCAGAGAAAAAGCCATGGCACAGCCTGAAATAACTGTTAAATGTCCCGCTTCTGAGGCCATAAGCTAAGATCCTTATTTCTGGACTAAGAATCATCTGATCCAGGGCCACAAGTGCTCAAATCCTTTTTACGCCTCAAGACAAGGGGAAGAGTCAACACAAGGAGATGTTCCAGGTGATCCAGGCAGACAACTTCAGTGTCTTGGTGGCTTTTAAATAGCTAGAGCAGTCAGTGCGGAAAGTTAATATCCTAACAAAGACCGTAGAATTCTGCTCCCTGGAGAAGGCTCCGCAGTTCATGAGCAGCCTTCCCAAATGTCACTGTGCCAGCTTTACTTACCCCTAGCTGTGGGAGGCTCATGACTGGTTTTCTGACTTACTGAAGTGAAGTAGTGGAGAAAAATGGCTTGTGGGTCCTGCGAGTGATGTGCATTTGGTGTTACCTGTGCTGTTTGTAAAGGAGGCAAAGTTAAGGTGAGCAGGAAGGGCTGTCCTTCAGACAAACAGAGGGAAAGTGAAGAAGTATAGCTGGTTGCTTTTGGCAGTTGCTTCTGCAGGAGAGACGGGCTGAGAAAACTGCCTTTCCCACCATTTCCAGACCAACACAGCAGACACCAGATGCCTGTAGCTTTCCTTTTAGGGTTGTTTCTGGTTTGAAGTTCTTGACAGCACTGAAAAAGATGGCACTGTGTTGGCAGACTAAGCAAAGCATTGTTAAATTCAGCCCTGAGAGCATGAGGGGCATCAAATCAGAGAGACAAATGGCAGGGGCAGCAAGAGCTGAAACTGGAGCCTTGGGAGGCAAAGGCGAGATGGGGTCCTGACTTTCAGGGACAGGACATGGAAATATTGGCTCCAGAGGAGAACCGAAGGTTAAGCCTGGCTAGCAAAGCAGGCTCCCTCCAATCTACTTTCCCCACTTGTTCCCTCTGACAGTGCTCCCAGAAATGCAGCATCCAGTGAGTGTGGTAACTGCATGGCATTAGCTCCATCTGTGTAAGAAATACTTTAGGGACTGAAATCCATAATTTTTCCCTTCCATCCTAGGTGTCGTGGTTTAAGCTGTAAATCACGCAGTCGCTCTCTCACTCACTCCCCTCTTTCTTCCCTCTGCTCCCGGAGGGATGGGAAGGAGAATCAAAAAGAATGCAACTCCCACAGGTTGAGATAAGAACAGTTTAGTAACTAAAGTATAACACAAATCACTACTGCTACCACCAATAATAATAATGACAAGGCAAATACAAGGAAAGAATACAATTCTCACCACCCAATACCAAGCCCGACCACGCAGTGCACCCCCCACCCTTCCGGGTCTCTGCTCTCTCCTCTACCATCCTGGGCATGACATGCTGTGGTATGGAATAACGTCTTTGGCTAGTTTGGGTCAGCTGTCCTGTCTCTGCTTCCTCCAGGCTCCCCTCCTCCCTGGCAGAGCATGAGACTCAGAAAGTCCTTGGCCTGACCAAAACATCACTGAGCAGTAACCGAAACACTGGTGTTATCAGCGCAGTTCCCAGGCCCAAAATCAAAACCACAGCGCTGCAGCAGCTACCAAGAAGCAGAGAAATGACTGCTGCTGCTGAACCCATGACACTGGGGCACTTTAGCTTTTTCCACGACTAACCCATGACATCAAAGGCTTTGCTTCAACACCCTGGCCCACTGATCTGCTCAGATTGTTGTCCTGGGCTGAGTTTTGTCACCCAGGATAAAAGGATGACATCCAAGTTCTGAAATGGGAAAATGCCTCAGGTCAAACCATGGATTTTCCACAGTGGATCTACTGCACAAAGCAACTGTTTTGTGGTGCTCCGAAGAGACCATCCCACCTCTGCTGGAAGGATGTGGCCTGTGGTGGGAGTACTGACTCAGAGCAAAGTCTCAGTGGGGCTGGACTCTGTCGGGCCCCTTGCACTCCTATGCAAGATAGCATTTAGCCAGCCAGGTGTCCTGAGCTTCCTTTCAGCCTGAGGCTCTGAAGAACTAGAGCCAGCCAGCAGGAAGGTGTGCTCCTAGTGCCCCGGGGGAAATAGAAGTCGCCTAAATGTGGCTGTGGGTTTCGGGCATAGCTGTGAATGCTGGTCACTGCCTGACAAAGGCTGATCATTATACAGCTACCTATGCCTTTTCTGTCCCTGGAAGCAACCTTTTACTTGATTACAAAAACAGAGCCCAAGAACAAGTGGGCCTCCCCATTTGAAGGTCGTTTTACCATTCTAAAGCAGCTTTTATCCCAGAAGGAACAGAAATATTGGTGGGAATCTATACAGATCAACTGTGTTTAAGCCAGCAGAGGATAAGAACAGAGCTCAGTGAGCCAGATAAGATTAGTTGATTAGATCAGTGCCAAATGCATGAATGTCAGCAGGTAGTATTTTTTAGTATGCCATCTACCTAAATGGCAGCTGACAGCTGAATGTGTCTTGGCAAGTAGTGCAGCCTGCAATTACTGCAGAGCTCCAAGTGGTAGAAACACTGAGGGGGGGCATTAATGCAGACAATTCTGCTCTGCTATAGATACCAAGGATTACGGGGACTAATACCTGGTATGTTGATGCATTCATGTAGTGTCTGCTTTTCATTTATTTCCTAGAGGGAGGGGGTGGCTGTGCTTGTTTCTTTCAAATTAACGAGCTGAGTGCCTGGGCCCGCATTTGACCTACTGTGCGCTGTTGGAGCTGGGCATGAGACTTGGCTTCTCCACCCTGGAGGGGTCGTTCCATGCTTCCTGGGATCTGACAGAGACTCCTTGCAAAGCACAGACAAAAGCTTCCATCACCCCTGGGCACGCTGGGTTTGTTTGAACTTTTCCCTCTCTAAGGCTGCCTGCTCTGCTAGACCTGCACCCCTCTGTGCCCAGGTGCAGGGCAGGACCTCCTTCCCCTTTCCCGCAGGAGCACTGCTTCCCTTTCATCTGAACCACTTCACCCCTCTCAGGTGTGTAACAAATGCAGCCTTCCTTTGCTCAGGGGGGAGTCCTGCCTGCCCACTCATGAGGAAAAATGTCTCCACCCTTCACTGAGAACTTTGAAACCTCTGTGTTTCCCCTGCCTTTGAGCCCCATTTATAGTATCTGCGACTGATTTGTGTTGTAAGGGGCCTTAAAGATGCATCTGGTTGCAACCCCCTTGGCACGGGCAAGGACACCTTCCGCTACATCAGGTTGCTCAAAGCCCTGTTCAACCTGGCCTTAAACACTTCCAGGGATGGGGCAGCCACAGCTTCTCTGGGCAACCTGTGGCAGTATCTCACCACCCTCATAGCGAAGAACTTCTTCCTAATGTCTAAATCTCCTTTCTTTCATGTTAACGCTATTCCCCCTTGTCCTGTCACATTCCGCCCCCCCATCCCCTGTTTGGAAGCCATTGCTGAGCCCCGGGTGTGTGCGTGGAGAGAGGCCCCATGTCCTAGGATTACTGCTGCATCTCCTTCATCACAACTGCAGGTGGAAGCCCATTGCATCACTCTCAAGTGGCTTGCTCAGAGGCTGAAAAGCTGTTGCTGCTTTTGGCTCTGGGTTTGTGAAGGGATTGTCAGGTGAGGTGCCCGGTCTGAGCAGTGCAGGTGGGGTTTTGGGGATGGGGGTTGCTGTGGTACTCCCCAGGTACCCGCAGGAGTCCTGCTGTATGTGTCTGTGTATCAGAGACTGCTTTTGCTAAAGGGCAGTTATGCCTCTGCTGTAGGACTGGTTTTGTAGCATGAAGGCAAAGGCTGAAAAAGACCCTTCATCTGTTCTAAGAGGAGGGTTTCCAGTCTCTGCTAGAGGAAAACTGATGGCAGGGTCAAAATACCTGCTGTTAAGGAGCAAGTAGAAATTGATTTCATAGGAGAGGTCACTCGCTGCTGGTCGAATAAGCCGGAAAATGGCACTGTGGTGGTTTTTGATTGCTTGCTGATGAAGCAGACCTTCTTGGGACTGAGGTCCTGGCAGAAGCTGGATTGCGGTGACGCAGCAACAAAGCAGTGAAATCTGCTGGTAAAGGTCTGATTCTAATTTCCTTTTTTATGTGATCCCCAGCAATACAGATGTTCATCTGCAACCGTGAACGCTATGGTTTCCTTCCCATGCCCCTGAAATCACAGCAGAGCCTGCAAGAAGAAACTGAGAACTTTGTGCACACGCTCATCGAGGCTATGAGTGAGTTGCTGTGCCCTGCCATGGTGGACACCCCACACGCCAGCCCTCACACGCAGTACCCCCAGTTAATGTCTGTGGAGCTGTCTTGCCAGCAGCCCAGCTTTCTTCCCCTTGGGAGCCTGCATCCTGATCCGATTGTTCTCATGAGGTTTTGAGATGCGGTTTTCCATTTTCTCCCCGGGAATGTAATCACTTCACAGTCAGGTGAACCCCATTCACAAAATGCCTCAACTTCCCCAGATCGAAAGCAAAGATGCATCTTTAAGGTGGAGCAGATGCTGCAGGACCCAGTTTTTTGTCATGATGTCTGCCTGGCACATGGCTGCTGCCTTCTGCTTTGCCCCATGGATGCTTTCTCCTGTGATGCGAAGGAGCTTCCAGAGTCAATGATGAGTCCTCATAGTGGTATGATCACTGCTCATTTTATTCACAATATTGCTGAGGTTATATAGGGTTTCTCAGGGTTCACACGCAGTAAACAATACATTCATTTGTTAAACAACGCTGTCCACGCGCCTACGGCTACAACCCGGTTGGTTCAAGGCAAAGGCCCACATCCCATGACGTCCACGGCCCATCCTTTCCCACGGTCAGCTACCCCCTGTTTCGCCTCCGGCTAGCCGGTTTGTTTTGGCTCTGCTCCCTGGTTTGCCTGCTTCAAGGACACACTGAGCCTGTTGACAGGCTCATAGGCTGGGTTGTGCAAGTAGGCCTGCATCAAGACACTATGCCAGTTAGCCTCTAAGAATTCCTCTACAATTCCCCCTTTTTCTTTTTGCGCAACCCAGACTTGGTTCATTGCATGAGTTATCATTCTAACAATACACTTCCATAGACAACAGAAAATTAAAACAATAACAATCAACGTTATCTTAATCATTAAACCTTGCTTGATTAATGCTCCCAGCCAGCTACTAATTCCCCATCCGTGCAATAATCTTTGAAACCAGCCCCATTCAGAGAGCACTTGTAACTTTTCTACGCCATATTTCAAAATTTGAATACTCTTATGAATAGATTCAGAGTGATCAGAGAGATTCATACAACACATTCCCTCAAAGTCTTCACAACCGTGTCCTTGAGCTAAGAATAAAAACTCAATAGCTGCCCTATTTTGTGGGGTAGCATGTCTTATGCTGTCTACATCTAATAATAAACTACTCTTACTAAAAAGGAACCACAAGCGCCACATATAAGCAATAATCTTACTGTTCCCAGACTACAATGTTCACAAGTTCGACAACGATTCTCATAGACGTTGTTAAATTCCCAAGGTCCCCCAGGTCCCAAATGATGTAGAACGTTACTAGTAACGGTTCTAGGTAAAATCCGGGAGAATTCTGGACGGTTGATAGCTGTTACCAGATTCTTTGTGCGTTCGACAATCACTCGGCGTTGTCGTTGTCTTCAGAGCTGGATTTCGGTTACACCACAGGGTGAGTCCATCTACTAGGCACTCATAACGGTCTGTGATCTGTGGAAACACAACTGTAACCTCTTCCGGTAAACAGCAAAGGACTTGGCCCTTCCCAGTTACCAGGTTGTGGATTTTTATACCGGATTTGAATTTTGGGAGTGGCTTGTAACTGTATTTTACTATTATGAATTACTACTGGCGGCTGTTTGGCATCTGCAGCCAAATGCAAGAAATTCAAAGTAAATAAGACTTTGTTTAGTCAAATAGAGGGATCCTTAACCTCTACGTCCTTTTGCTTTTCTAGATATAATTTGATAGTTCGGTGTGCTCTTTCTACTATTGCCTGTCCCGTAGAACCATGAGGTATACCTGTAACATGTTTAACAGCAAAAACCATGCAACTTTGCCCTCTATGTAAGCAGGTCCATTATGGGTTTTTATAGTTTTTGGAACTCCCATAACAGCAAAACAGACCGTAAGATGTCATATTACGTGAATCGCTTTTTCTCCAGCCTGTGCAGGAGCCCACACAAATTTGGAAAAGGTATCTATGGTAACATGTACATGTTTTTGTCTTCCAAATTCAGGTACCTGTGTTACATCCATCTGCCACAATTCACAGGCCTGAATACCTCTGGGATTAACCCCTAATCCCAGCCCTGTGCTGTGTTGACTGCATGGAGAACAAGTTTTTACAATACCTTATGCATCTGTCCAAGACATATCAAATTGCCTCTTCAAAACTTTTGCTGGCTGGTGAAATAAAGAGTGACTTTATCTAGCCATTGCAAGTGAATCCACAGGCTGCATGAGAGAAAGACTCACCACTGAGTCTGCTATGGCATTTCCCTCAGCTAAACCCAATTCACTTTGATGGCTTCGAATATGAATAATGCAACGAGCCTCTGATCGCTGCCATGCACTTTTTGGTTCTGTACTAGGTGGAAGTAACTATTCTAGAATGGCTACTTTCTGTTTTCCCTTTTTCTTTTTTCCAAACAGGCCATTGCAACAACAGTGCAAATGGATGTGTCGGGTGATTTACAAGGAGCAAGCTAAGGGGAGTGTCTTCCATTAATCGATCTGCCTTAGTCTTGCACTGGTATGAAGTGTTCAACAGACTATATGGGTTAAGATCGGTCCAATTACTCGATGGAAATTCCAGTAGTGGTCTATCAAAATGGCCTGCTTGACCACAAATCCAGCAGTCTTTCAGTTGCATATAGTTGACCAACTTAGTTAACATAGCCACATACATATTACCATCAAAGACAGCATAACAAACTGACTATAGACAATATAGGCCTATGCTGGTCTGAATTCCTGGGTATCCCATCCTTTTTACAGTCTACTGAGTGCTAAGCAGTAACTTTCCACTCTCTCACTCCCTTATCATCCTGATTTAGCAAAAGTAAGGGTTACAAATATTCACATAGTTTGGTCTGTCTTTGAGATGCACATCCTGATTTATCTTGCAAACTCTGCTTTGTTTTGCTCACCAATCTTCACCCTTCATTGTTGTCTTTACAGTTCTCAAGGCTCAGGCCTGCCCAGGGCATTAACACCTGTTGTTTTCTTTGCTGTTCCCAGGGCTGAAGCCAGACCAGGGCGATAATGCCTGAATCCATTTCGTTAACTATTTCTATCCCTTCACCCACATCTCCCCCTTTTTGTTTTACTAAAAGACAGCTTTTATAGATTTATGATCTACTTTTCCCAAAGTTTCTATATTCTCCATTAGCTATTGTAGCAAACAAGGCACACAGATTGGAATACCTAAAAAGACTGACAAAATGATTAAGATAAAGTAAAGCCATCCTGTAATGCTCAAGCCAGAAAACACTTTGTTCAACCAATTCAGTCCCTCATCTTCCTGAAGGTGTGCTGTCCTTGTTATTAAGACCAGAATGCTTTGTTGATTCGTGTACTTGGGGTCTCCCCTATCATTCCCCCTTTTTGCTTTACTAGCATGTTTTTTACAATTTGCTGAGTTCACTCTATCTGAAGTCACTTGAACCTTTATAATATGTGGCATATCAGTGATTCTTACACACCATGTAGCAGGTCAGAATAATGGGGGATTTAGACTAGATCATATCTGCAACATATGCCAACCACAGGCTTAATGGCCTGCCCTTCTCTCCTGTATAGCTCTCTGATAACAGGGGAGGCCATCCCTCACATCAAGGTCTGGCATGGCATGTGTCCCCACCACTCAATGCCTGCTGGGTTGCAACCAACAGCGGAGCTAAAAGTTCTTCTTGGTGGCAAACACAGAGGCCAACCCAGTCTTGCCCTTGACTGTGGTAGGAGGCATTTGGCCAACCTCAGTCCTGGCACCTCGTTGACAATGCAGAGTTTTACCTGCTTCATGCAGTAACAAATCGCTACTATGGCAAAGCATATACAGATTTACATTAGCAGTATGTATACTACAGGGTGCAGCAGCATGTTGAAGATGCTAGTGGCAGTGAGGGACCAGCCAAAGAAATTTCTTATCAGTGGAGTTCTCTCACCCTCTTAATTTGTTCCATTGTCTGCTCTATAACACTATCATTGTATTAGAATCTTAGCATTTTCTAGCAGCTGCTGCAAATTTGCATGCTCTAACATCTCTTTTACAAGTGACAAATCCATACAATACAAGGTGTAGTTTCTTATTAGCAACTGGCTAGTAAGTACAGGTGATGTTATACACAAAATCACAGCCTCTAATAAGAGCTACTTTACAAGGACACATATTCAGGCTGCTACTTTCCAGTTGCTCCCAAGTGGTGTTTTACAGTCATTTGTTTCTCTCTTCCTCTATCTCCTTCTGCTCAGGATATTCACGGCCAGCTCCTGTAGCTGAGGCATTGGGTTTTTCCACTCGTCTGTCCAGCTCATGGTGAGGCTTGAGAAACTTTGCAGGCAGCTGCCATGGACCTGTGGGTAGGGGGACACAAATATACCTCTTCCCCAGGGTTATCAGTTCTTCAGTAGTAAGACAAGTGAAAGTGCTTCCTTAAAGCAAAGGCATTCTGATGAAGCAGGAATGTGAAGCAGCTGCAGAAGTAAACTGCACGGTGTTAACAGTCAAGGAGTTTGCTGCCTCATTGCCCATTTCTTCCTTCTTTCTCTGCCACCCTGATGCTGCTTGGGTGGCAGCTGGTAAAGCTTGTGGCTGCACTCTCCCTATCGCTTTTTCAGTTAGCAGTTCTTATTTCAACCAATTGGTTCTTCCAAGTCTTGGATTCACCCCCAGGTTACTTAAAACACACTAAGCAGGACTCCTCCTCTGTGCCCAGTGTGCTGCAGGCCTCTTCAAGCCTTATCTGTGGTGTCTCTACAAACCGCTCCGAAACACTGGTGTTACCAGCGCTGTTCCCAGGCCCAAAATCAAAAACAGCGCTGCACCAGCCACCAAGAAGCAGAAGAATGACTGCCACTGCTGAACCCATGACAATATCCACCCCTTATTCCATACCATTCATGTCATGCTCAGATCTCACATTTTCAATATACCATCACATGTATATATATACATACACACACACACACACACACACACAGAGAAATCATCCCTCAGCACCGCTTTGTGCAGCTACAAACGCCGGCCTGCTCAGCAGCAGCTACAGCTGGCAGTCTGCCGAGCAGCAACCCTAAATACCTGTCAGCAACAGCACTTCTGTATTAACCCTTTCTTGTCTGAACTGTTAATCTGTTACACATTTAAAACTTTTACATGAACCCAATAACAAAACAAAAATACACAGAACAGTGTCTGCCCTCAACACACATACGCACACATACACACACATGCATACACATGGGATCCCATAAACAGACTTCACACAAATACGAAATTTAAACCACAAAATATAGACAAAATGTGGTGCAATGACACTGTGAAGACAATTCAAGAAACCAGCTCCAAACAGCGTCAGCGCAATGTAAGGTGGCAAGCTCAGTCTCAGCGGGCGTCCCCGCAGAGGCTCTGCCTCCCTCACATTGTATGAGGCTTGGGCTTTTAAACTGACCAAAATGCACACTCGTTCTGATGCAGGTGGCCAGCCTACATCGGAAGAAGTGGCCAGCAATATCTATACAGGTCTGCAAGGGCCGGCAGAAACATGAACACACTTATATCTGTTAACCTTTCGGTGCATGAATTTCACAGAGAGACTTTCAGTGCCGCTTTGACAGTTGCTGCACCAAGCTCTGCTTTTGCACTCTCGTCTGAAATGGCCCTCTTTAAACACTTTCGGCTTCCTTTCTGTGGCCCTACTCCCTTACTGCCGCAGAAAGATTCCCTCGCTCCACTCAGGCACCTCAGCCCTCTGCAAGGCTGCCGTCAGCCGATCAACAAATTTCCCAAACGATTCTTGTGCCCCCTGCTTCATACTCATAAATGACGGGAAACCCCCCTCCGGCTTTAACTGATTCAGCGCCACTTGAGCGGTTCGCATCGCCTCCCCCAATACCTCCGGCCCCGCTTGTATTTGCATCTCTATAGCCGAAAACTGTCCCTCCCCCACCAGCTGTTGCACGGTGACTCCCGTTAACGGCTCCCCAGGATGTCGAGGGGCAGCAGCAGAAAACTCTGCCTGCCTCCGCCAGTGAGCCATAAAGGGCGTCAGCTGTGACTGTGGCAATATCAACTGCATCACCGTTCTAATATCGGTAGGACACAACAGCGATCCCGACCAAAGATATTGCAACATTTGCCTGGTTGGTTCCCCATGCACCCCACTATCATTAACCGTGGCCCGCAACTGCATTAACATTTGCCATTCAAATGGAGACCACGCGACCTCCTGATTTCCCCCCCGCTTGCGGCGTGTATACTACGGGAAACGCTCTCTCCGTCTCCATCCCCGCCGCGATTTCTGCCGCAAATTGAAAGGAGCCCTCCGAGGCCGCCTAGCTCGCAAGACGGCGCCAGTCCACCCGTGGTATGCGCGGTCGAGAGGGCTCCGCTGTAGGTCGCAAAAGTCCTTCCGATCCCGTTGATACGTCCGTTGTCGAGGACGGGGGTCTGGCAGGAACCGCGGAACATGTCGGTGATCCCGTGGGTGCGTCCGTTGTCGGTGATTCTGATGCCACTGGCGGCTCCGCACGGGCCGGTGGTGTCGCAGACTCAGGCAGTGCCGATGGCCCCGGGCGGTCAGTATCGTTCGCAGCTGCTCCCCCCGGCCGCCTCACCGTTACCGGCATCCCAGAGGGAGGCGGCGCCCAGTCCTCTCCAAGCTTCCTGGCCGCCTCACCGGCTACCTTCTTTTCCGCATGCTATTTCTGCAAACAGTTCATAACCTCCCTCCATGGCGCTGACATCTTTTTTGCCGTTTTATTCTCCTGGATTACATCTTCCCACAGCTTATCCCCCAGCTGCCTCCACTCGGCAGCATCAAAACACCCCGCTGTCTCCTGAAACAGCCCTATCGAGCGTCCTATAGCTGTCAGGGTCTCCACCTCTTTTGACCCCACAGGCTTTACTCCCCGTTTCTCAAGAAACTTTACGAGTAAACTTATGGCTACCTCGCGTTCCATTTCTCGTGTCCCCGACACCTCGTCAGCCACTGTCCATCCACACGTAGCTCCCGACGTCTTGCGCGCCGGGCGTCCCCTGGTGCAGGCTCCCTCTGCCCTACAGCTGTGGCGCGCTGCAGCCTGTCGGCAGCACTCCTACGACTCTACCGCTCTCCTTCCACGACTTCTTGGCCCCGCCGGTCCGGTCCCACCGGTCCTTCCTTATCCTTCCTGTACCTCTGGTCCCTGTTCGGGCGCCACTTGTTGCGGGCGGGGCCCACAGGCTCCTCTTGCCTGGGCGGTAGGCAAGGACTGCAGGCTCCCTCTGCCTGCGGCAGGCCCCCCCCTGCCTGCTCTCCGTGGTGGGAGAATGAAGACAACCAACATGATCATTCATCAGACTCAGTTTATTTCATCTGAGGGTTCCAGTTATATACTCTAGGCAGGCACACTTGCTAATATATGATTGGCTACTTATGCTACTAATTGATACATGGTTGGTTACATGATCGGTATGGGCTTGGTCACAGCTCAAAGGTTACATTCACATCCCACCCCCCCTCTGTAGTTTTCCTCTTGGTTATGTTCCAGGGGGTTTCCAGCTTGCAGATGTGCTTCAAGGTTGCAGTTATCAGTTCCTCCCTCCATATCCCGACTTCTCAGGCTCCTCTGCCAACTCCCTCAAACTTCTTCTCATGCACACGCTCTCTAGTAACCTTCAGCTAAGGCCTCAAAGCCTCTGGTTCACTACTGTTAGGCTTTTTCCATCATTTGGCCTATAATCCTACTGTGTCCATTTTTGGTCAACCATTCCCCAACAGGAAATGATAGTGCAGAACCAGCAAAGGTGACCACAGAACTGCCTGGTATGATGTTGAGTCCAAGTAGAAGCTGTGTTGCAAGACTATTGGCCCCAGAAGAAACTTGATTTCATGGGCAATAAGCTCTAATAGAAACACAGTTGAGCTCTTAACATCTAAAATTGCTGTGAGTGAAATTTCTTCAAGTCATTTTGAATATTATATGCCAGGCTCCCTTCTCCTTCAGAACCCCAAACGCAGATGACCTACCTTGACTCGTAACCTCAGCAATTCTTGTCCTCTGAAGTAGAAACAAAGTCACCTTTAATGTGACTAACAAATAAAGCACCTGCATTCTTCTGCTTCCAGTAACTGAAGTTGTGTAATTCCCATCCTTTGGAGGTTTTTTATTATATTATCATATATATTAGTTACAGACATGAACAATCCAGGTCATTGAGCTATCAGTGCACATTGTGATACTGCTACACACAGGGTGTTCTGAGAACCTCTGAGTATTATGAGTCTGATGCGTGTATAAGGGCTCACTTGGATATAGCCCACCACTGACAACACAGGGAAAGAGGTTGGCTCTAGGATTTAGTGTTTCTGTCCCTTATACCTGCTGCTGAGCAAGAGCTCAAAGCTACAAAAGGCAGGTTGAGCTTTGGGTAATTTGACCAGACTTGATGTGGTTGGCAGAAGAAATACAGCAGAAGTGCTCGGTCCGAATGCTTTAGTGAAGCTCATCCAGTAATCTGATAAAAGCCTGCACAGTCAGCCTCCTCTGAGTATTCAGCATCACAGCTGATCTGAAGCAGCTTCCTTTACAACTAGTTTGGGAACACATACTCATGGTGCAGCCACAAACAGCAGAAGGGCTGTATTCAATGACACTGAGGACTTCCCATCTCAAGCAGCAGCCAGGGCACAGCATGAATTTCAGACTCCTGTTTTATGCAAGCATGCCAGGGTGAAATACAGACTCAGAGAGCCACTTCTGTGCTGACTTCAGGAGCTTGGTGTCAAGAGCTTGAACTTCAAAAGCTGCTCACTAACCTCTACAAATTTCACCCACCCCAAGTACCACATGTGACCATATGAGTGGACAAGGGCTGTTATTGGTCATTGACAGCACTTCTGTTACCTGTTGAAGTTTGAAGGCAACCTCTTTCTGGCAGTCCTAACGCTGCCCATTTCTTTACCACATAGCTAAAAAACAGCTTTGTAAAGCCATCAGTAAAGTTCCCCAATAGTTCAGCTAGAGAGTTACATGGCCTGCAACCCAGATGGGTTGCTGCTAGTCTCAGTGGAAGATACCGGTAATTAGCTGCTGACAGCACAAACCAACTTTAAATTGTACAATCTGGAAGAGGCAGGGAGATAACAAATGATTCTGATCTTTAGTGGACGAGATACAAAGGTAACAGATGCTGGGATGCCATGATCTCAGTCTCATCACAGCTGTTATAGGACTAATGTAAGTAAAATATAACTAGCAAAGAAAAAAGTGAGAGGGATTCATCTGTAACAGCTCCCAGATATGCTTGAGCAGCTCAACAGATGGTAAAAGCAATGGTTAGCTCCTCAGACTGAGCAGTTGAGGATCTCCAAGCACCCGAGTCCCCCCTACAGCATAGACGTGACCCAGCTGAAAACCAGCCCAGCCCTCGCAACATCTCTTTTGAGGTCAGGGCATTTCATTCCATCCCTTCCACAGCTGGTTGTTCTGATTCTCAGAAAGAATGAGAAGACAGAGTGCCCTAAGGACAATAAAGAGGCCCTTAAGACCTAGAGAGCATATAGTTCTGTGATACATACACAGCCTCAAGTGCTAGCTCTATCATCAACAAGAAAAGCCTACAGGAAAGCATCCTGTGCCTTTTCGTAACAGGTCAGTCTGGAGAGTCAGATACAAATATCCCTTAATCCTCGCATTGTTGAAGTTCACAAAACAAAAACTAGAAGTAAAAACAAACAAGCAACATGGATGACTGCTGATACTGCTAGTGCAGCAGATGAACAGCTCATACAGAATCCAGACACTAGTAAGGTATTTGAATATGCTCTGCGCATACGCAAATCATGACATAAAGCCATGGAACGGCTAATAGGGAAAATACACTTGGGACTACCGTGACCATACGAATAGTTGAAAGAACAGGCTGAAAAATGAGAGAAGAGGATCAGATCCTAGAAAGAAGATAGAGAGGCAGTAAAGTGCCATCCAGTTAGCAAGAAAGATTTTGTCCTATTTGTCTGCCAATCCTGGCTAATTTATGAATTCCAAGAGACAAGGCTCACCTCTGAATGCAAAGCACACTGCTGAGCTGAAGTCTTCAAATAGGTTTTTAAAAGTAGCCATGACCAGATCTGTAAGACTTGAGTATCAACGGAAGAATGATGCATTCCAATTTGCTCCTTGTCCTGTACTCACAAATTCCCTTTTATGTAACTGATCAGACAGAATAAATACACTCTTGGAGCTAGATGTCACGGCTGATGAGTCTTAGGGAGAGCAAGTTGTACCAACTGATACGATGATGAGCTGATGACTTCTGAACAGGCTTCTCTTTATTCATATTTGGCTTTTGTGCCACAGGCCTTTTACCGGGAAGGGAAGGAGCTGAAGGGCTCTTCACACTCCCTCAGCAAGAGGAAAAAAACTTTTCTGATGCTGAATTTTCTTCTGCTCTTTGGCTTTCTTGTTGACATGCAAACATCAGAAGTTATATGCAGGATGAGATCACATCAGTGATCTCAATCTGAATGTTACCATCTGGGTTAATAGTTTTGCTGGCTCCCACAGTGGAAGTGGTTTAGATTTTCCAGAAGTTCAGTGGTCTAATTTAAGAAAACCAAACTCTCCCAAAACCTCAGATACTAATCTTGAGTGCAATTCCAGTGCAATCAGTGGAGCCACCAGATGGATAAAAAAAGGTAGTCTCTCTGCATCGCAGGCGAGACTAAGGTTACACATGCCACAGATAGAAAAACTCTTTTTTTCTGGGACTGTGTATGAGTAGTAACTGAGCTCTGGAATCCACATACATTTACAGACTGCCTCCTGATGTGGAAGTCAAACTTATACCTCTAGGAACTAGAAGGATTAAGCCTGGATTTGCAAGGGTATTTCAGGGACCTAAGTACACAGGTAAATGCTGAATGGCTTTTACAAAACCCACCTGAATAAGCTAAGATTTGCCTCACTGAAATACAACCTCCTTTGTTAAATTATGCTAATCCCTGGCAGAAATACACCCACACTTAGTTGCTCCAATGTTGTTATGAATCTGTCTCTTTATCTTCCCCATTACATGCATTGGCTTAGAGTCAGCAGCTAACTAATTGGACAAGGGTTAGATACTGGAAGGGGCAATGCCACATTGTGGTAGGGGTTGCAGCATAGTTTGTTAACAGCAATTCACTGTTCAAAGAGTGTGTCATGATTGAAGCAAAGAAAATCACTACAGGAAACCAACAGAAACCTGGCTTTGTACTTATTACAGGCATTTCATCAGATGCTTAAATAGAAACAAAATAGGCACTTATTTAGGTGGGCAATCAGGTACTCTTACTATTGACTGGTAAATGGGCAACTGACAGTCATTTCCTCTGATTCAGGTCTCATTGTAACAACAGTCATTAACTGGGAGGCACTGGAAAGGTCACAGAACACCCAATAGCCATTTAATTCTCTTTCCAACTGAAATTTGAACTTCTCTTGCAATGACTTTTTGGCCATCTTTGGCAAACGAGGCAGCGATCTCAGTTCAGCTCTCAATGAGAAGGTGTCTATGCCTCCGATCCCCTTGCAATTGATGTTTGCAGCCCTCGTATTTGCAGTCTCAATCAGATTCGGAACCGACACCAAAGCTGACATTTATGTCTAACATCAAGATATGTAAATTAGTAATAAAATTACTGGAAAGAAATCCCAATTTAAAGGTTTAAATTAACCTTTATATTCAAACAAGATCAAACAACAACAACGTAGGAAATCAGATACAAAACATATAGCTGGGGATGCCTTTCAGAGTACAAGGCCTTGTACTGTCATGAAACCTGGACCAGCCCAGGAAGGATCAGATAAAGCCCAAGAAAAAAGCAGTGCAGGAGCTATGGATTTTACAGAGCACATTCTAGGGTTTGACCTAACCAAGTCCATTTCAACCATCAATGAGAATTTGGGTTTAGCTGATGAACAAAAAATTAATAAAGGTCCAAAAGTGACAGTGGAGAAGATTCACAGTGGGTGGATCTGCAATATGCTTATTGCCTGCAACAGCTGGGTTCTCCCTGTTGAAGAGGAATACTGTGAGGAGCTCATATATGACTCTCTATATGAGCTAAATAGCAGGCAGCAACTCCCATTGAGGGGGAATAAGGATGATAAATACATCAGAGGATGATATACATCATTCTCATTTCTGATGTTTCTACTGATCTAGAGAAAGCAAACGCTAAAAATAACCTTCTCAGAGGTTAACTAGGATTTCATCATCTGGAGGGTTTCATATTTAAAGGAAATGCATTTGTTAAACTCAGAAATGAAACAGAAGGAATTACAGGAATCTCAATATTGCTTCTGTTTTGCTCAACAAACAGGACTGCCCAAATGGTTCTATTGAACAGGCTGGTACAAGGTTTATTTGCCAGCCTTTCCTGCGATGTTATATAGGTAACAACATTGTTTTGTCAGCAGAATTTGTTGCTTTTGGGAGCACACAGAAAGCCTAGCAATAACCTGAAAGCTGAAACATAAACACTGAACAGTAGCACAGCTTGCAGCACAATAGTTTCTCAGACTCTCCCTCATACTGATAACCTTTATTCAGTCTACAGAAATTAGGACAAGAAAAGAGATTGATATTAACTTGAGAAGGCATGCTCCAAACATTTATAAACTAATTCTGAAGAAAAATCCAGAGCTATGTAGGTCTATACCTAGGTTTTCAAGCCGAGGGATCACCCACTTAAATTAGAATTTCTTTATCTCCTTCAAGAGAAGATATTTCTAGCAGCAACCCCCCTTCAATATTTCAGCAGAGCAAGTTCTGGGTAAGCACTTCCCTAAGACTGTGAAAGATCAACATCATGATTGCCTTGTGCAAGCCTAGAATAACACCAGGACCTGTCATTCCAAGGGGCTTGGCCCAAGTCTCGACTGAGTTTCAGGCTGCTAAAGGCACCACGTAGGCTTCTATGTGTAACACTTGAAGAGTGAAGCAGAGTGGACACACAAAACCAGAAGTCTCCTTTGCTGCCTGTACTATTATACTATATATGCCCATACTAAATGCAAGTGCATTTATTAGCCACCTAACAGCAGCAGATGCTCAGGTGCCAACAGTAGAGGTGCTGGAGCAGAATGTATAACTGAGTGCAGGTGGGGAACTGGGGAGGGAGGTGGATGATCTCCAAACTGGAATACAGTAATGGTCATTTTGAAGGTTGGCTGTGCTCCAAGTCCTTTTGGTGCCCTGACAACACTGATAAAGCCACAAAAATTGAAGCGTTTCTAAAGCACCATTTTGTTGTTCCTGTGTGGATATCAATGTATCTAATTGCAAAACATTATGGCACACATTTCCCGTAGTTTAAAACTCCCACAGATCAAAGGAAGCAATTAACATCCTGAAGGTTAATGCCATTTGGTTGCTCACATCAGCAGTGAACAATAATTTAATATAAAGACAAATTCCTCACCTGGTGTGAAGCAAAAGAGTTTCTCCATTTATATGCATTTAGCTTTTACTTCTTCCGCATCCTCTGGAATACATAAAGCTATTCCTTGTCCAGTAATTCTTAAGTTACTCCCCCTCACTTTACCACTCATTTTTAGGAACAAGTTTTATGTTTCTTGGTTTTATGCTTGCAGAGTCCCTTCTACTTCAATTTGCCTTAAGGCACATGTAACCATGCTGTAACCATGTGTTTGCTTACTGGAGCCGCAGTAAATCTTTTTTTAAGGATTGAAAACATCCTTGGCAATTTTGTCCTACCTTCCTAAGAAAAACACTGTCCTGACAGGCATCTGAAAGCAAGTGCAGCTGCACTAACTCTGGGTGGGAATTTCTCTTAGGGCAGTCTGGCTTCACTTGTTAAATTCTGTGCTCCATACCTCGGAAAATGCCTCCATTTTCTAAGAGTAAGAAGAAAAATACAAAAGCAAAGAGGCAAGAGTGCAAGCCTACACAAAGGGCAGAGAAGGTGGTAGTTTAGGACCACTTTGCCCTACATACTGCATAAATAATTAGCAATAAAAACTTCAGAAAACTTAAGACTACACACAGTACTAGGCAGGAAATACTTCAGTAAGACTTAGGTGCAAAAATATTTACTTTAGCCCTTAAAATCACAGAACAGACCTTAAAGCTCATCCAGTTCCAACCCCTGCCACAGACAGGGACACCTTCCATTAGAGGAGGTTGCTCCAAGCCCCCTTCAACCTGCCCTTGAACACTGCCAGGGATGAGGCAGCCACAGCTTCTCTGGGCAGCCTGTGCCAGTGCCTCAGCACCCTCACAGGGAAGAACTTCCTCCTAATGTCTGATCTAAATCCTGCCTCTGACAGTTTAAGGCCATTCCCCCTTGTTATAATCTTACATATCCTTTTCCAAAGTCCCTCTCCAGATTTCTCACAGACGCTCTTTAGGTATTGGACCATCTTGTGTATCTAATGCCCTATATTTGCCCCTTCTCATTCCATTGGCTGATTGTGAGTATATCATAAAACAGTACAATACAATAAAACAAGGATGAAACCTAGGTATCAGACACCAGACTGGAACTTGCTTACTTGTTTAGATGATTTTTTTCCATAATTAACTCTTGTTACTATTTCTTTAAGTGTGGCTTTACAAACAGGAGTTGGGAGTATCCTCGGTGATCACCTAGGGCTAGATTGCATAAAACACACATGGAGGCTAGGACAGTCAAAGCTGTAAAGATCCAGCCACTTTCATCTCCCTGACCATCATTAAGAAAGAGGTATCAGAGAGGTGAAACTTCCAAACATTCAGAGACACCAAGCTCAACATAGACATTCAAACCTCCTCTGCTTATTTCAAAGTCTCCTAAAAAGGTAGAGGAACATGTAATATATTGTTCCCCCCCCCCCCCCCCCCCCGAAAAGAAAACAACCCCATGCTCAATAGGAAGCTTCATAAAAGGACTTCAGCCTCTGTCAGTGTAAACTGGACAAATGGTCAGTGATTTTGAAACAGCTCCTTGCCTTAAACTTGTCCTGGTCACACTGGGGGAATGTGGCTTTTTCAGGATTGTTTTATTGGCCTTAAAGCTATATTTTAGAAGCTACATATGAAATTTATCTCAGTTGATAGAGAAATGGTGGTCCAGCATCTGAATCACTCCTTACAGTGATTCAGGGAAAAGCTCACAGGAGCAGAAGCCAATTTGATACTGAAGTTAAAAAATTAAACTCATTCACTTAATGTATTTCTAGCTAAAGCCCCAGCACCAGCATCCCTCAAGAGGTGTTTCTTACAATGTCCCTAGGAGATGAGCACTTGAATTCTGGCTCCAATATTGCTACCTCAATAAGAATGGAACCTCTAACAACTCAGACCTTTGTTACAATGCTTTGATGTCCTTGTTCTATTTCGGAGAGCTTATTTTCAAAACAAGGTTATTTTGCTTCCTTCCTCCCACCTTTTGTATGAGCTACTGAAATTATGCTCTTTATTAAGCAGACCTTCTGTTACAGTCCTAATTACAGCATAGCAGACCTGTCTTAAGAGCAGCCATGATACAGAACCTACCTGTCCTGGGTTCAGCAGTAGCAGTCATTTTTCTCCTTCTTGGTAGCTGGTGCAGCGCTGTGTTTTTGACTTCCCGCCTGAGAGCAGCACTGATAACACCAGTGTTTTCAGTTACTGCTTGGTAATGTTTTGGTTTGACCAAGGACTTTCTGAGTCTCATGCTCTGCCAGGGAGGAGGGGAAGCCGGGAGGAAGCAGAGGCAGGACACCTGACCCAAACTGACCAAAGAGGTAGTCCGTACCACAGTACCTCATGCCCAGGATGTAAAAAGGAGGGTCAGAGACCCAGAAGGGTGGGGGTTTAGCTGTGGGGTCGGGCTTGGTATCGGGTGGTGAGCAGTTTTATTCTCTTTCCTTGTATTTCCCTGGTCATTACTATTATTGGTGGTAGCAGTAGTGGTTTTGCGTTATATTTCAGTTACTAAACTGTTCTTATCTCAACCTGTAGGAGTTGTATTCTTTCGATTCTCCTTCCCATCCCTCCGGGAGCGGGGGGAAGAAAGAGAGGGGAGTGAGTGAGCAAAACTGCGTGGCTGAGAGGCTTAAACCGCGACACTACCATGCAGAGAACGGCTACCATGAAAGCCTGAATATTTTTGTTTCTTGACCCAAGTGTTCAAGAACTGTCATTTTACTGTCACATTCGCAAGATCATTTGTGCCTTTAACTCACTGCATAACTTTGGCTTTCTGTACAACCATAATCCTAAAGGACTGAGATAACTTCTCACCCTACAGTCTATATATATCACTATAAACTAATGTGATTTAAAACCTTCATTACTGTACATAAGTAGCAGAAGTTTTCTCCATGATGAGATGCAGTGTTTTGTGCCAGGTTAAGCTAGGTGCCCATGAATTATTCCCAGGGTTACTATATTAAAAAGCATCAACTGGTAAGAGAGCTCATGTTCTAGTGAACAGAATTTGACAACCGTTTTTGAGCACTATAAACAGAAACCGTTTTCACCTTTATTTTAAAGGATAAGACAACACAGTATTTAGTTTTCTCAGACTGACATGATTCAGAGATCAGAGCATATCTAGGTATTTTAGTATCACAAAAAGTCAATTTGAGGCCACCATTGCTCTTCACTGCATCCTAAATGACAGGCTATATTAAGCTGCACAGTTAGTTGTCCTCTGACTCTACCAATGCCAGCCCATCACAACTGTACCCTCCTACTGTAAAGGGACAATCCATAAAGCACCTCATCTTCATGCTTTTCACATGCATTATACCAACACATCTACACAAGCCATTTCCAAGGGACAGGCATCTGTGGGCAGCGTGGAGCCTCTATTGCTCAGGATCTGACCATTCAAGACTGGACACTTCAGTGATTACAGCCAAAATCACAATGCTACAGTATTTATAGAGGGTAAAAATTACTAACTCAACCTGAATATAGCTTTTAGCAGTAATCCTTACTCCACTGATTTCCATATTGCACATTACCACATTGCAGCAGCATTTCCATTCCAAGGCTCCCGCCCTCCCTGCAAGGGCTGGGCCTTCCTCCACTGTGAAATGCATCCTGAAGTGGAAAGCATATCTTTTTTGTTGCAGCTGCACCTGAAGGCATCAGTTCCTCACACCCAAAACATCCAGCATTTCATAGGATAGTTAGGGCTGGAAAGGACCTTAAGGGCATTTGTTTCTATACTATAACTTGTAAAACTTCATCTCCTTAACCAAGCTAGGGAAGGCACTGTAGTTTTAGGGGTAAAAAGCCTAAATTCAGATGATGGTACTTGCATGCTGTGAGCCACAGCAGGCAGCTACTTGGCATGTGCAGACAGTGAGTTCTCCTTAGAGCCACCAATACATATTTATTCCTACCTTAGCTCAGAAGTGACACGTCTCCTTGCAAAGTAGGACATTAATCCTGTCATTACAAACTTGACACTAAAATATGAACTATGCGCTACTCCACTGTGAAGCCACCTTTAAAAAAACCCAGATGTTGCACATCTGATCCTTAGTATGCACCCAACAAGAACAGCCCAGATTTCCAGCTCCAATGTGTCAGTTTTTCTTTCACTTCGAAGTTTTCATAGAAGTTGTGGATAAATGTGCTTGTACTTGGTGAAGGCTGATTAAAAACCATTCCAGAAGTCAACGATAGGCATTTTACACTGGACTGTGCAATTGGAGCCAGAGAAAGACTTCAGAAAACATCTAGCACTTCAATGTTATACAAGCAAAACATGCCATTTGTTAATATTTTAAGAGGAAAAATAAAAATGAAATGAAAATATTGTACTTGTGAGTCACCAGAGTAACTCAAACTGCTATTCCCAATATGCTAATAATGTGTTTCAAGAAGCTACTAGGTGCCACAACACAAAACCAGAGAAGTACACCAGATACTGGTATACAGCTGGCATAGATGCATCCATACAACACATGCATATTTTGCCACACACTGTGTCCTGAGATGCACTACAAAGAACCACAGGTTAGATTCCTGCTTCATGTACACTGGCATTACTGCACTGGTGTCGTGGTTCAAGGCCAGCTGTAACTCCGAAAACCACGCAGTCGATCTCTTACTCTCCTCCCACCCTGCTCCTGGAGGGATGGGGAGGGGAATCGAAAGAACCTAACTCACACCGGTTGAGATAAGAACAGTCCAGTAACCAAGGTACAACACAAACTAGTACTGCTACCACCAATAACAATAATGATAAGGGAAATAACAAGGGAAGAGAAGACAACCATTCACCACCCGCCGACCGACACGCAGCCCCATCAAGCAGCGATCCAACCCTTCTGGGTAACTGCCCCCAGTTTATAGAGTGAGCATGACGTGCTGTGTTATGGAATACCTCTTTGGCTTGTTTGGGCCAGCTGTCCTACCTCTGCTTCCTCCCAGCCTCCCCTCCTCCCCGTCAGAACACAAGACCCAGAAAGTCCCTGGCCAGACCAAACACCGCTGAGCAGCAGCCAAAAACTTCAGTGTTATCAGCGCTGTTCCCAGGCTGAAAGTCAAAAACACAGCGCTGCACCAGCTACCAAGAAGGAGAAAAGTGACTGCTGCTGCTGAGCCCTGGACAACTGGATTCAGTGGTACTGGACTGGCACGGCAGAAGAAAACTCTTCTTCCCTGCAGTCTTATCTTCAGGAACATAACAATCAAGCTTCCTGTCAGTGTAGCTAACTGTAAAAACCCACAGACCTTGGGTTTATCTGGAGCCATCAACACATATTTGTGGAGAAACCATGAAGAATGTTCAGATTTCTCAGCTCTACATGCTTCAAGCAATTCAACACTTGGAAAGAAAGCATTTTGAAGTGAACACGGTAAAAACATCATTTTCTGCAGCCATCTGCATCTTTTTTCTGCTGTAACCACACATACTTAAGAATGACTCATGCCCATGACAGGAGCTTGGAATTCCCATGTCCCAAGCTACAAGCCGAGACAGCAAGTTAACCAGTTTCCAGTCTACTGTTTTCAATCCAGCATTTCCTATCACCCAAACCTCCCTTCTGGATAGCATTTTACCTTCCAAAAGCTTCAGAGATAGCTGCCTTCTGCTTTTTATACACAGAGAAGAAACTGTGACTGCCATACTCATGGATTAATGGACATACTTCAAGACAACCCAAAGCTAAAAGGTCACCCCAACTTGTTTGGGAAGGACCATACTTGAGAGGAATTATTATACTTTAGAGGAATTATTTACATACACATATACACAAACTACACATCAGCTCTGCTTATATATCAATGTTTTCTATTCCTGACCATAAAGCCCGCAGTAAGCTCTGTGTTAGCTCATTCCTTGAACAAGGAATTTTAGAAGGCAAAGAACATGATGCTTCAAATATTAGCAATTAGCATCCTCCAAAGGTCTCTGCACACAGCTTACAGATACTGCACATTTGTTCCAATAAGCTGATATTCAGTTACAAACAACATTGGATGGTTCTCTGCTTTAGCTGGGAATGCAATTAGTGTAATTGGCTGTTAATCTACATATAACAAGGGCCTGGGAGGTTCTCAGCAGGCATGCA
Organism: Ara ararauna; assembly: GCA_028858755.1. Classification (NCBI taxonomy): domain Eukaryota; kingdom Metazoa; phylum Chordata; class Aves; order Psittaciformes; family Psittacidae; genus Ara; species Ara ararauna. The sequence continues at coordinate 22,549,143 of CM054410.1, forward strand.
AGTCCTCTGGCCTCAGAGGATCCATCTTAGCTTACGCTAGCACTAAATCCAACCTGTAGTGCCTGGTGCTATTGTTACAGCATTTCCTGCTCCTCTTCCCTCAGAGCGAAAAAGAAAGCTGGAGATGAATTCCAGATGCAAACAAAATCTTCCAAGCCACATTCAATTTGGTTTCTTTATCATCACTTAGTCCAGGTACTGTGAAACGTTCAATTGTGCGAAGGCACAGACTTAGATGTCATATTATCTATTATTTTGGACCTTTGGGAAGGGTGAAAGGGAAAGCAGCTTTCTCGCTCCGAAGCTGCATATTTTTAACATCTGCTATTTTAGTGCAATTTAAAAGAAAATATGTCTGAGCACTGGAGCAAAAACCTTATTGGATGGCAGAGTCCCACAGAGCCTGAATTAGGTGTTTCAGGTCACAGAAATCTCTTATTTCAGCCTTTTTTTTAGGAGGAACACAATACCTGGGGAGCAAGTTTTGCTTGTTTGCATCTAGCAACATGCAGTGTGGAAGAATGAGGATTTATTTCAAGCTACATTTTATACACTTTAAAGTGCTGACTGCTTAAAGATGTTGAACACCAAACTGAGTGGGATTTTAACCCCGTTTCTGGCAGTGTGGGGAAGAATCCCTGACAACCAAGCCAGAATACTTCCTGTATCACCTGCCCTGCACACCGGACTAAAGAGTGAACCTGCGTCCTAAGGCACGCCGCGAGAGGAGAAAAATCCTTATCTCGAGCTTCCACACGCTGCTGTGGGCTTTGACACGGTGGAAGCCTGGATCTCAGCTGTGTCTGCGCAAACAAAGGATTCCCGGCACACTGGAGCCGGGCTCACCCGCGAGCCAAGCGCATCTTTTCACGCAAGGGGTTTCCCGTCGAACCGTCCCTACAGCCGGCCGCACGGAATCAAGGGGATTCAGCTAAAATAGCCCCATCTCCTGACTCCTGCTGGTATTACACCGGACTATCATGCAAATAAGGGCTGTGTTTCTGGTTTAGGTCTTCTAAAAAGCTTTGTAAGACAAAGAGGTTTCCCTTACAGGTACATTGTTAGCATCCAACCAGCCCGTTAAAAACAGCAGACCACTGCAGAAGTGATTCCCCCAAAGCTGCCTGCAGAGCAGCCTGCCCTCCACGTGCCATTCCTTATCTCTGTTCAGAGAATATGCTCCCCAGCCATTGCTAGTAAATGTCTTCCAGGGTAAGTGCTAGGACCCTGCAGACAAGATCAGGTCTCGATAAACTCCTAGCACACAGCTCCCTACAAAACAGGGCGTGGAAACAGCTGGAACGCTGAGAAACAGTGGCTTAACCTAAGGGGCTCACCAAGGTAGGGCCCACCACAACACAACCCTTTCCAAACCAGTAAGCCTCACTGCCCAGGGCCGGTCAGACACCTCACACTGTGGCAATGCCCTTTTAGAACTGAGGGCTCTCCAAGAAGCTCGACTGCATTTGCCTTTTGTGCTAGAAACATGGACTTAATCATGAAAATCTGACACTACTGAAGTCAGCGGGCTTGATCTCATGGGTTGTTTGTACACTTCATACAGAAAGGCTGTATCTGATTTGGTTGGTTCCCACTAACAGTGCAAAAGGGTGAGGTATTGATGCTATGTGAATTCTTTCCTCATTACAGCAAACTTAAGAAAACACGCTGTGGCAATTTGCACATGTGACATAATGAGTGTCAACTGCCACAGAGGAAACACAGACAATCTGAGAACTAAGGCAGATGAGGATTAAAGTGGTTCTCTCAGACACCCACTTTTATCTTAACTAGGAGGAGTCTTGCTATTAAATTCCACAAGCAAGCACAACTCAGAAAAACTCAGTTGGGAGCTCATTTCCCATGTGCTTTCCAGTGCAAGGAAGCATTAGGAGGATCTGGTTCTCCTTAGGAAAGCCACAAGGCTGTTGGGTCCCTCCTCAAACATTGACAGTGACCCCCTCACAGCATCAAGGAAAGCTTGAGTCACAGCTTCCACAGTTCACCAGTCTCCATCCTCAGTTCATCTCGTCACTCTTCCTGAGTTTGTCCTCCCCCCACCTTTTTTGCAGGCGTCAAATCTGGTCTCTTTGCATATGAAACACCCCCTTGACTATCTCGAAAGTACCTCTGTAGTGCCTCCAAACTCCCATCACCCCAAGGCTGCTGCAGCAATACCCCCCCTCCCCCCCCCCCCCCCCGTGATGCTTTATCACTGCTGTAAACAGCTTCCCTCCTTTGGGCAAGGTTCTGCTCACAGTGCTGCAAGAGGATCAAAGAACAGTGCTTGTTTTGTCCAGCTGCATCTCACACAGCAGCACAAGGCTCAGGATGGGCAGAAACCCCACACATGTCCCCAGCTACTGAGAACCACCTGCAGCTTACAATGTGTCCTCACCTGCTTGCTGATAGCCTCCAAAGGAGCTCGTTTAAAGCTTGCTTGGTGTCATGGGTTCAGCAGCAGCAGTCATTTTTCTCCTCCTTGGTAGCTGGTGCAGCACTGTGGTTTTGATTTTGGGCCTGGGAACTGCGCTGATAACACCAGTGTTTCGGTTACTGCTTAGTGATGTTTTGGTCTGGCCAAGGACTTTCTCAGTTTCATGCTCTGCCAGGGAGGAGGGGAGCCGGGAGGAAGCAGAGACAGGACACCTGACCCAAACTGACCAAAGAGGTTATTCCATACCACAGCATGTCATGCCCAAGATGGAGGACAGAGAGGAGAGACCCAGAAGGGTGGGGGGTGCACTGCGTGGCCAGGCTTGGTTTTAGGTGGTGAGAAATTGTATTCTTTCCTTGTATTTGCCTTGTCATTATTATTATTGGTGGTAGCAGTAGTGATTTGTGTTATACTTTAGTTACTAAACTGTTCTTATCTCAACCTGTGGGAGTTGCATTCTTTTCTATTCTCCTTCCCATCCCACTGGGAGTGGGGGGCAAGAAAGAGGGGGGAGTGATTGAGAGAGAGTCTGCGTGAGTTAGGCTTAAACCACGACACTTGGATACATATAAACTGTTTAGTCTTCACAGTGTAGACATGCCTAATCCACAGCAGCATGAGATTAGATCAAACACTTGTTTTTGTTTTGTCCACTGTTTTTAAAAGAAGGGGGGGAAAGGTTGGAAACCTGCATCACTTCCAGAAAGACATTGTAGTTACTGATCTCACATAATTAAACATTCCTTATTTTTCCCCCTGTCACTTCATTTGTTTTGTTGCCTAGTTTATTCTTTTGTTATGACTTGAGATTAAAAGCTCTTTATGCAGAGATCATGGCTTTCAATACATTTATACAGCATCAAGCACAATACTAAAGAGATGGGCCTTCAGCACTATTAGTATAAATACATAATCATACACTGTTTCTCTGACCTACAGGGAGCACATCTGGTATTGCACACTAGAGTCCTAGGGCAAGACTCCTCTTCCTGCTGCACACCAAGGTAACACAGTAAGCCACAGCCACAAGTTAAGCTTTTAGGGTCGGAATTACATACTTAAAAACTACATCTCATGACTTTGAGACCTGGGCCAGGTTAGCTCTAACTTACTGGAATGCTGTAGCTGTAGAAAGCTGAATAGCAACTAGAGCATATACTGGTCAAGACCAGATACAGGCAGTACTTATCCACACACTTCTCTGGCCCCTGAAGTCTATTTCAGCTGGCTGCACTTCAGTATAATCACCTTGATATACAGGCAAAAGAGGAAATTCAAAGGACTCCTCTGTGATAAAATATCAGGAGCCCTCAGCTGTAAAGGTTAAACATATACAGTTGATGCCCCAATTGAGCAGAGCAAAAAACCACAAAACTACATGAGTGCATTTGCTCTTGCCTTCACTCCTGCTGCCCCCCCCCATGGGCTGTCAAACTCAGCTTGGAAAACAAGGTGTTCTATCCAGTGATCTTACCTTGCTGCTTCTCCTGCAGGAGTTAGTATAGAGGCCTCCAAGCTAAAATCAAGGCCTCCAGATGACTGACCCTGTACATCTAGGGGAAACATTATTTCCCTCCTCTTATAGATGGGGAACAGACAGATTAAGCAGTTTGCCTCTAGACTCCTCAAAAGGCCCTTAATTGAGCCTAGTGCTGAACTCCAGTCCTGCCTCCCAGCCCAACCTTCAGTCAGACCTTCCTTCTCTCCAACAGGATCTGTAATTTTTCGATAAAAAACTGTAGAAACTATTGCAATTTCTGCACATAAATTTCCACATGAGGTTGACAGAAGAAGGAAGAAAAATGAGCCAGTGGGGAGGAAAGTCAGAGGAGGCAACATAAGATAACTGTCAGAACTGTTCAGAGCCAAGATTCCCAGGTCTACACATCCAAGGAATTGAGTCAGCTTCCTTCCAATAAATATTTATTGGGACCACTGACTACTTCCAAGGTCAGCATGTGCCAGATATTGGCCTTCATTACAACAGCACAGAGCCTTCAGCAATCATGGAATTCATCATTCTCCAGGTGCTGATAAGCCTGTTCCCAGCCTTACTCCAATTCTGTTATGTTTAATAACTTACTCTGGAAGGATCTGCAATGTGAATTCCCTTTTCCATTCATCCCTCCCTCTTATTGCAGTCAGAGTTTCCAGCAGCTGATTTCAAGTGATATTTACTTCTAAAAGTCTGTCAGACACGCCGACTGGTAAATATTCATCACACGGAAAAAAGAACCTCTTCTTTCTATTGACGGACAGGATTCCTGCACTCCAGGCAGTCAGCTTCACACCACCCAGACAATTTCATAGCAAGGAACAATTCCATTTTGAATTCCAGAACTTTTAATATAAGTAGGAGCAAAGAAAATAGGCACAAAAAACTTGGTGGTTTTTCAGTGGCCTTCATAAATCCCACTCAAACAGCCCTCAGTAATCATAGGCAGTAAATGCTCAAGTCGGTAAGCTCCAGCTCAAGTCTAATATATCACTTTTTCCTGCTAGGGTTTTAAAATAGAATTCCACCCCTCATTCTTCCAGTTCAGTTTTGCTGGGAAGATGCTGCACTTGGAGCTCAAGAGAGGACTTGGGCTGGTTTGTCACTTCCACACACTTCCATCCCCACCTGCCACAAAACATGATGTGTGGCCAAGGCAACCCTGACAGCCACAGCAGCCTGACTTATGATCAGCAGGACTGAACACCTGCACTTTCTCTGGAACACCTGGATTTCAACCTCACACTACAGATATCTGTACAGAGCCTCAGCTGGAGGAAATCTCGGAAACAAACACAGGGTTCCAGAAAGCCCTTTTCACCTCGGAAAGAGGAACCAGTGAGTTCAGGGTTCCCCGATTCTTCTCTCATTCCCTCCAGGTTTCACAGTTCATTGACAGAAGACAAAAGCCTAGCCTGGGGAGATTTCTGGGGCATGTCTGGTGCACACCACACTCAGGTGTGCAAATGGAGATTGGAAATATGCCCAATATGTGAAGCTGACATCAAGAGCAGTTAGTGGCAGTAACAGAGGCAGAACAGAGTCTGGATTAAAAACCAAGCTTATCAAGTTGACAGTAGCTCAGATGTAGCTCATCTGCAGCACGCTGTGCAGAACCATTACGAAAACATTCCTCCAAAAGCTCTTCCCAACTTCTGCAATTCCAAAAATCACAATTAAAGGCTGATGAAAGCTCCTGTGCCTGACATTTTCCCTAAAAAACCTTCACTGGCAGAAAAAACATGTTACATCTTCTCTGCTGTGATGCCCGTCCTATGCCAGCTACAACGCCAAGCACTATTTACAGCCTCATCAAAGCAGAAAGCCCTTATATAAGATGGCCTTAGCAAATGGAGATTAAGGAGGAATTGCAAACAGATCCACATCTTTGCATAGTAAAACCATTATCACAAGTCTGTTACTGCACAGCAACAGTAAAGTTCAACAGTTGAGCCCTGTCCTCACTCAGGTAGACTCACAGTTGTTGAGATCGGAAAAGACCAATAAGTCCAACCGTTAACCCAGCACTGCCAAGGCCACCACTAAACCAACACCCTAAGCACATCTACATGTCTTTTAAATAACCCCAAAGACGGCAATCCAACAACATCACTGGGCAGCCTGTTCCAATGCTGACTGCCATTCTGGGGAAGGGATTGTTCCCAATATCCTCATAAACCTCCTCTGGTACAGCACGAGGCCACTTCCTCTTGTCCCATCCGTTGTCCCTTGGGAGCAGAGCCCAGCCAGCTCCTGCCTCCATTCTCCTTTCAAGCAGTTGCAGAGAGCAATCAGGTTCCCCCGAGCCTTCTCTTCTGCAGACTGAATCCCTCCAGGGCCCACAGAGGCTCCTGATCACACGTGCGAACCGAGCCCCCACAGCCGTGGAGCCCCCACAGCCGTGGAGCCCCCACAGCCGTGGAGCCCCCACAGCCGTGGAGCCCCCACAGCCGTGGAGCCCCCACAGCCGTGGAGCCCCCACAGCCGTGGAGCCCCCACAGCCGTGGAGCCCCCACAGCCGTGGAGCCCCCACAGCCGTGGAGCCCCCACAGCCGTGGAGCCCCCACAGCCGTGGAGCCCCCACAGCCGTGGAGCCCCCACAGCCGTGGAGCCCCCACAGCCGTGGAGCCCCCACAGCCGTGGAGCCCCCACAGCCGTGGAGCCCCCACAGCCGTGGAGCCCCCACAGCCGTGGAGCCCCCACAGCCGTGGAGCCCCCACAGCCGTGGAGCCCCCACAGCCGTGGAGCCCCCACAGCCGTGGAGCCCCCACAGCCGTGGAGCCCCCACAGCCGTGGAGCCCCCACAGCCGTGGAGCCCCCACAGCCGTGGAGCCCCCACAGCCGTGGAGCCCCCACAGCCGTGGAGCCCCCACAGCCGTGGAGCCCCCACAGCCGTGGAGCCCCCACAGCCGTGGAGCCCCCACAGCCGTGGAGCCCCCACAGCCGTGGAGCCCCCACAGCCGTGGAGCCCCCACAGCCGTGGAGCCCCCACAGCCGTGGAGCCCCCACAGCCGTGGAGCCCCCACAGCCGTGGAGCCCCCACAGCCGTGGAGCCCCCACAGCCGTGGAGCCCCCACAGCCGTGGAGCCCCCACAGCCGTGGAGCCCCCACAGCCGTGGAGCCCCCACAGCCGTGGAGCCCCCACAGCCGTGGAGCCCCCACAGCCGTGGAGCCCCCACAGCCGTGGAGCCCCCACAGCCGTGGAGCCCCCACAGCCGTGGAGCCCCCACAGCCGTGGAGCCCCCACAGCCGTGGAGCCCCCACAGCCGTGGAGCCCCCACAGCCGTGGAGCCCCCACAGCCGTGGAGCCCCCACAGCCGTGGAGCCCCCACAGCCGTGGAGCCCCCACAGCCGTGGAGCCCCCACAGCCGTGGAGCCCCCACAGCCGTGGAGCCCCCACAGCCGTGGAGCCCCCACAGCCGTGGAGCCCCCACAGCCGTGGAGCCCCCACAGCCGTGGAGCCCCCACAGCCGTGGAGCCCCCACAGCCGTGGAGCCCCCACAGCCGTGGAGCCCCCACAGCCGTGGAGCCCCCACAGCCGTGGAGCCCCCACAGCCGTGGAGCCCCCACAGCCGTGGAGCCCCCACAGCCGTGGAGCCCCCACAGCCGTGGAGCCCCCACAGCCGTGGAGCCCCCACAGCCGTGGAGCCCCCACAGCCGTGGAGCCCCCACAGCCGTGGAGCCCCCACAGCCGTGGAGCCCCCACAGCCGTGGAGCCCCCACAGCCGTGGAGCCCCCACAGCCGTGGAGCCCCCACAGCCGTGGAGCCCCCACAGCCGTGGAGCCCCCACAGCCGTGGAGCCCCCACAGCCGTGGAGCCCCCACAGCCGTGGAGCCCCCACAGCCGTGGAGCCCCCACAGCCGTGGAGCCCCCACAGCCGTGGAGCCCCCACAGCCGTGGAGCCCCCACAGCCGTGGAGCCCCCACAGCCGTGGAGCCCCCACAGCCGTGGAGCCCCCACAGCCGTGGAGCCCCCACAGCCGTGGAGCCCCCACAGCCGTGGAGCCCCCACAGCCGTGGAGCCCCCACAGCCGTGGAGCCCCCACAGCCGTGGAGCCCCCACAGCCGTGGAGCCCCCACAGCCGTGGAGCCCCCACAGCCGTGGAGCCCCCACAGCCGTGGAGCCCCCACAGCCGTGGAGCCCCCACAGCCGTGGAGCCCCCACAGCCGTGGAGCCCCCACAGCCGTGGAGCCCCCACAGCCGTGGAGCCCCCACAGCCGTGGAGCCCCCACAGCCGTGGAGCCCCCACAGCCGTGGAGCCCCCACAGCCGTGGAGCCCCCACAGCCGTGGAGCCCCCACAGCCGTGGAGCCCCCACAGCCGTGGAGCCCCCACAGCCGTGGAGCCCCCACAGCCGTGGAGCCCCCACAGCCGTGGAGCCCCCACAGCCGTGGAGCCCCCACAGCCGTGGAGCCCCCACAGCCGTGGAGCCCCCACAGCCGTGGAGCCCCCACAGCCGTGGAGCCCACACAGCCGTGGAGCCCACACAGCCGTGGAGCCCACACAGCCGTGGAGCCCACACAGCCGTGGAGCCCACACAGCCGTGGAGCCCACACAGCCGTGGAGCCCACACAGCCGTGGAGCCCACACAGCCGTGGAGCCCACACAGCCGTGGAGCCCACACAGCCGTGGAGCCCACACAGCCGTGGAGCCCACACAGCCGTGGAGCCCACACAGCCGTGGAGCCCACACAGCCGTGGAGCCCACACAGCCGTGGAGCCCACACAGCCGTGGAGCCCACACAGCCGTGGAGCCCACACTGACGTGGAGCCCACACTGACGTGGAGCCCACACTGACGTGGAGCCCACACTGACGTGGAGCCCACACAGCCGTGGAGCCCACACTGACGTGGAGCCCACACTGACGTGGAGCCCACACTGACGTGGAGCCCACACTGACGTGGAGCCCACACTGACGTGGAGCCCACACTGACGTGGAGCCCACACTGACGTGGAGCCCACACTGACGTGGAGCCCACACTGACGTGGAGCCCTCAGGAACTCAGGCTGCCCTTTCCTTCTAACTCCATCTCAGGCACTACTTTCTCTCCTCAGACCTCACCATTCCACCTGGATGCAGTTTCCTAGGCTTCCCTGTTCTCCAAAATTACTCTTCCATATCCAAGTCTTCAGACTCTTCACTCTTTTCCCATCTCCCCATTTAGTTTTTCAACTTACTGCAGGCCAGGCAGGCACATGCATCCCCCAGCTTCTGGGGGCCAGATGGCCATGAGAAAAGGATGTAGGAAGCACACTGCAGTCTCTGCTCCCACTCCATATCTACTTTGCCAGCAGATTTCTGGGGAAATGCTGATGTAACCTAGGAGCTAAGCTCAGACATACCTGGGATGAACTAGGAAGCAACTACCAAACCACATCCTTTCAGAGTCTGCGAGACTGGAGGGCATGTAAAGAACTCTCTCTTGGTCACATGTGGATAGCTCTTGCCCACAGGAGCAGAGGCTCTCCCATTCAACCTAACCATTCCGTATAAAAAAGTTTAGCCCACAGCCCAGTAGTCTTAGAGCTTTACCAAAACAGGTTTGTAAAGAGTACACACCTGTATAAATGCATGTGCTATTCTTGCTGAAGCTTCCTCAAAACATCGACCTTGATGCAGGTATGCCACAACTGGAGAGTTTTAGTCCATGGTACTTGACTTCCAATGGAGCTTGGAAGGCACAGGCAACGTACATCTTTGCCCATTGCCCCAACTCCCCCTCTAGCTGTGCAGGTGGTGGGTTTTAAGCAGTCTCTGTAAACCCCTGCAGTATGACCAAGAGCAAGCAGTGGTGCCCAGGCAGGCCTGCTGCTGGCTGAGGAGCCACCCCAGGGTCCTGCGCTGCAAAGGGCTCCTCTCAACTGCTGGCTGGGTGCAGGCTGCCTGCACATATAGACCTGTCCTGGCTGCCGTGGAATCATGGGTGATGTCAGCATTATGATGCAAGAGGGGCTGGAAGGGAGACCGGTGAGCTCAAATTAACATCTGCACATGGATTCTGAGCAACCAAAGACAAGAGCACTGATCTCCCACAGGTTGCATTTGGCCACTGCCCATCTGAAAAACAAAAAAAACCCACACTTGCAAACTGTTTTTAAGTTTGAATTCAATGCTTTTGATGCTTCCAACACCTCTTTAGCATCCTGTGCTGAAGTATGGATATGGCTGTTCCTACATGCACATCAGAGGCAGCTCTGCAACTTTCCCATGAACTCAAAGTAGCAACATTGGAGCAGAAGCATTGAATGTCACTGCTGAGGATGAGAGAGTTTTGTCAAGAAAGAATAGATACCATCTGGCACATGGAACAGCAGCAGTAATTTGGAAATTAGAGCCCCAGACATATGCTTTCTAAAATTATCCATGAAACTAAAAACCAAGGGCAACATACTTAAAATATTCTTACAGGAAGCCTGCAGACACAGCCTGCATGCGCGCTGCAGCACTGCTGTCTGAACAGCGCTTGCAAAGCGGCCTTCTCTGTGGATGAGCACAGACACCAGCATTACAGTGTCCTTCCCCACCTCAAATGCGGATGCCTCCAGTTCTACGCATTGTTACATCATCACTAGCAAGACACACATATACCTTTGGTAGCTCTTGTTTCATGCCAGATTGGTCAAAGTATTCCACATTTATTTTATTGCTGCCTAATTGACCTCCCTCCCCCCAGGACAGCACTAAGCACAGACAGAACATTTATCTCTTTGATGCAATGTGATTTTCAACCAGCTGTGGAAAAAGCTGGCATCCCAGGCCGGCTCTCAAGGACAAAAGGGATGCTGCAAAACAATATTTATCTGAAAATAGCCCCAGTCCCTCCTCACCATGACCTTGCCTTCAGACAGCTATGCCTGCTTTGCTGCTGCCCCATAATTCAGCATGCACTAGAGGTGGGAGCATAACCCCTCTTCACAACAGCAATGCTGGGCCAGTGGCAATCACAGGGAGACAAAGCAAGAGACAGACACCAGTTAACCAGGTCAGTGCTCAGGGCTGTTAACTCTTAGTAACAGATTCCCCTGGGGAGCTTGCGGCCTGGCAGGGGGAACACTCCAGCCCCAGAAACCTGATCTAGCGGAAGGTGTCCCTGCCCGTGGCAGGGGATTAGAACTGGATGAGCTTTAAGGTCTTTCCAAACCCAAACCATTCTGTGATTCTATGATACAAGATCTCTAGAGCTTTTTGAAGCAGAGGAGACAAAATTCTCAAGTATCAGTGAAGCATCATGAGATACATATCCACCATCAGCTTGGCAAGTTTCACTTCTTACCAGCCGTTCCCCACCTTCCCTTCGCTTGATCAAAAGCTCCCATTTCAAACTATCCACTTGTGTCAAATCATGTACCAAACTGCAATAGAAACACTCTTGCTACATGGTTACTTTATACCACTTGCATTCTGGCGTCACAACCCACTGAAATCAGTGACCCTAGTTCTTCCTAGGGTTGTTGCTGCTCTGGCATGCGCAGGAGTGCCACAAGCCTCACATCAGTGAATTTATACATATGTACACACACATAGAAATACAGCTCTTACTGTACACGAAACAGGGAAACAGGCTGCAGGAGAAAGCTCATAGTAAAAATGTAGCACTAGCAGCAGCCCTGCTGCAAACAGCCACAAGCAGAAAAGTCAGTTCTCACGCTCCTAAGTGACACATGTGCCATCCCACCTGCACATATGTGTGCATGGGGAAGAGGGATTCAGCATTACTGGTAAAACACAAGTGTTTGAGAAAGGATTTTGATGGTGAAGGGAATGACTTAATGGGGCATCTCACGGGGAAAAAAGTGTGAGAACAGGAACAGTGACACTTGTGGAAGAAAAAAGATTAATAGGGGCATTAAGGTGGCATCATTAGCCCAGCAAACAGTAATAAACCAGCCTGGGTAAAAGCACATGGGAGTTACAGTGGCAGTCTGGATAACCAGACAACGTAAGTCCAGTTTGAGAAAGAAGCTTTCATGAGTTCAATGAAGAATGAATTCTGCCACAAAACCTGAAACCACAGAAAGTTTTAAAACTATAGACACACCCCAATGAGCTATGTATATTCTTCAGGAGCTATCACACAGAAAGCATATCATCACTGCATGCCAAGGCTGCCATCAGCTGCACCGGGACTAGACATCAGACTTCACTGTTCAGATTTGGGGCTGGCCAGCACAAGTACTGCATTTGCCCCGAGTGCACAGATTTTTAACCTGCCATGCTTTTTACTGATAACTTTTTTGCACCAGCAGAATGTGGAGTTAATGAGCGGGATAACGAACTTGTCCTGACCCTATAACATCTAAAACATCAATAGAGCCAAGTGTGTGAGGTGGGCTTGGACAATCTGCAAACACAAGCAGGGGAGGCACTCCTTCTCTCCAGAGGGAGGCCTGGTAATCCCACATAGTTCCTTCCTTCCATCTACTCAGCATAACACTGTTACCACCCTGAAGCAGCAAGTTCCGTAAGGCACTTCAAATATTTCATGTTAAGACCTGCCCAAAGTTCAAGACAAAACTCGCTCTACACAGCAGTTCCAGCTGAAGCTGTGCATCAGTTCTTGCGTAGCACATAGGCTGGGCAAGAAAATCAACCCAGAGACCTTACACTTCTGAGTGAGCTGCTTGATTCAGTGCATCTGTCTCAGTGTGTCACTGAATAAGGGATCTGTGTCTCCTTTCTGGTAGGATAACCGGTCATCATCCTTACCCATAGTGGACAGACAGGGCTCTTGCCTGGCACTAAGGAAAACAGGCAGGTGAATGATTCCCCATTTCAGGACTGTGTGCAAAGCCTTTGCTCAACGCAGACAGTATGCCGTCTCCCAGTTGTATCCATCAAGGTCAGGCACAGCACAAGTAAATATTCATGCCTAGCTTTACTCCTCTTTATCAAAATTCAGTCTAGCTCCAGTCCTCATTTTCTCAGGTCCTAAATTTCTTAGCATTTGTCACCCTGTATGAATGATGTGCTATTGATGTATGTGCCCAGTGTAAAGATTAATTGAAGAACCACTATTCAGGAGGGGTTAACTTAATTCCCTTCTGCAGCTGCTCTGCAGTATTTCATGCAACTTGTGGCCAAGAATATTTTATTAGCTCCGTGAAAAGGAAGTCATGGCAAATGCTGTTGCTCAGCCTTGGTTAGTTGAAGCTGCTACACAAGTTCCAGCTCACAGAAAAAGCTGAGGAGGGGACAGGACAACAGAGGGAAGATGGGAGGTGGCTCCTTCCAGTCTGAGGACAGAAAGCAGAAACAGCTCTGATAGATCTGGACAATGGCAACTGTACAGTACTTTACACACAGGGATGCTCACAGCAACGGTTGGAGATGCTGTGCTATTGCTTTTGACTTCTAAGAAAAACAGGGTTTGTGGGGTGAAATTTCCTTCCAGTTGCCTCAGTGCATTCAAGATTAAGGGCTAAGCCTGATATTTACTCCTGGTTTTAGGAAGAATTATCCATCAGCCTTAAACTCCTCCATCTGATTTGGAAGAAAAGAAAGCAAAGACCATCAGATTAATCCTGCTGGTACAGAATCTGTTAGAGAAATGCATTAGTAGAAGCTGTGCCACTACTGAAAGCAGACAAAGCTTTCTCAGGAGACTCTGACTCTGAGGGCAGGAGAGCTCTGCAGCCACAGAAAGCTGCTGCCTGGCCAGGGCTAGTCTCCTCTGGAGCTTGGAGTTTCTTCAAGGACCTATCCACACATTTGCACACCTGCTCGGGAACAGAAGGAGTAAAACCATGTTTTCCAAACCACCTTTCAGCCTATGCTTGGGGGCTGCTCCCTAGACTTAGTTTAATACCATGGATGTTTTGCTCAGGGAGCTGATGAATTTGTCCATCCCTGGAGGGATGACCAACTACTTTGTGGAAGTTTACTCAGACCACTTTGAGACACAAAGCAATCAGCTATAACAGTTTGCCCCCAAAGTTATAAAAAGGGCAATATATTGGTTAAAATAGAAATTCAAACAAAATATCCCCAACTACAGACACTTGTCCAGACAGGCAGTTTGGCAGCTGGCAATCAGGTTTACAGTTTGACATCTCTGAATAAGAGGTTTTACATAAATACAATTCTACATTTTTTACATCAACTTTTCTAGTCAGATCTCAGTGTTGCAGCTGATACAGAGCTCTGCTCATGATCCAGAAACTTTCACAGCTTCCACCAAGACTGTCTTTTTGTCATTTAGTATAAATGCCAATTCCAGAACGCAAATTACCTGTGAGGGCAGCTCTTTGAAGAGCTGGCTATCCTCAATTGCCAGTGAAGTCAAGGAGGGTCAAAGCATCCATAAAAGCACAGGATGAGAGAACATTAGAAAATGGACAATTACCATGGTATGTAATCCTGACACATTCAGATAGTTAATGCTTCTGGGAGTAGAAGGGTAGCCAATAATAGAAGCCAATAGTTCATCCCAGACAATGAGAGGCAACTAGATGCAGTCAAATGCTGTATTTCAGCATAAATACTGTTGATGTGTTTCTAAATGGGTGGGCAAAAAGGCGGTTTTAAGATAGAATAATTAACCCTCCTTTGTGGCATGTCTCTGCAGACATCTTACATTACCTATTTGCTTATGTATTAATAGAGGATCAGAATTATAGTTTAATCATTCATGGAGTTCTAAAGAGATACTCTCCTCAAAAAGTCATTGCCATTACACGCAAAGTCCACCAAACTCCCATACACCTTGATGAGGCAAAGCAAGAAACATGAAGGGCAGCCTCAGAATGGAGGGACAGGAGGGCACTGCACATCCTGCTCCTGGCAGGACAGCTCTCCAGGCTCTGCAGTGACCTATCTTGGGTCACCTTTCATCTGTCCTCAGGGGATTTTCCCCTACACACCATTAAGGCTTCCTACAAGCACCACCTCACTGGCACAACAGTGTCTCAGCCTGGCATTTCCACAGGGGCTTAGGGGACACACCTCCCCCCTCAGGGCTCAATTTTTTTACATTGCTTTGCAAGTCTCAGACTTGAGGTCTCCAGCACTTGTATGATCCTTTCTTTCACAAATGCCAATTCCCAAAAATCTACATGAGACAGGTTATCCAGCCTCCAGGGACTGGAACTTTAACACAACACATAACCACAACCACTTTTTGATTACATGTAGAGTCACTCTGCACCAAAGTCTGCTGCAATAGGAAAGGTTATTCTTTACCTGCAGAGGTACCTGAGATGGATTGCTGCTTCTGCAGTGACAGAGCATAATGCAGCTCACTGCTGTCTGGTGCCATCTCCTGGCACGAGGACTGACACGACCCGATAAATCCTGTCCAGATAACAACCACCAAGATACACACTAGGCTGAAGTATCTTCAGGATTGGATGAAAACTGCTCACCATACTGGAAGCCACAAACACTAGAAAACTCACTTTTACATCGGATGATATAAGGTAATGACAGAATAGCTGTTTTTCTTCTTTTCTGGGTGCAGGTTTGCTTAAATTAGCATTGTGGCCAAAACAAAAGCTCCATGCTCCCCAGAAGAATAGACAGTTAATTTACAGACTTTTTAGCCTCAAAAAGGAAATGAATATTTCTGTGAAACAGCTCTGATTAGAAACAAACCTCTCCATTACTTTAGAGCTTCTCTACAAAAGAGGTCATATGAATACAGTCCCCAACAACCAGAGAATTTTCCTTGAACCTACCTTCAGGAGAGAAGTTGCAGCAGGCAATTTTTCCCAGAAGTGAGAGTTAAACTCCCGAACCAGCTAAATATTAGTAGGGGTAGCTGCAGGGAATAAGCTTTCAAAACATAGAAAATGTGCATGTTATCCCACGCAGACCGATTCTGCAGTTAAAAGCCTGTACAGATTATTATGATCTAGAGCCTTGCAGTTCCACTGTATACTCATGCATGACCAGCTGATCAACACTGGCAAAACCCTTCTCTGAAAGAGACAGTTTACTCACAAATACACCATAATACATGTTTACCCCCAAGTGTATTGACTCCCATCTCTAAAGCAATGCCAATTAAAAGCAGGTACATGTATCACCAGTTCTTTATTTTAAACTAGCACTTTTGTAACTGGCATGCTGATTAGTCCCTCCAGTGTGAATTATATAGACATTAGACCCCCCTTTTATCCACAACTAACACAAGAAGTTGGAAGCAAGCCTTCACTCCAAGTGACAAATTAAAGAGTTCTCTTGCATAATTGCTAAATAAAGGACTATTAATCTATATCCCGGGCGCAAAACTCTCTCCAAATGTGCTCATGAACAAACAAGTCACCAGGTGAAACAGACCAAATTCTCAATTAGCACAACTGTATTGCAAGGAACCCACAATTAGCTCACCCAGCTTGCTGTCATAGTTAAAAGCTTCACTGAGTGGAAGCACTGGTACAATCAACAGCCACTTAGGCCACTGCAGGCCTAGGTTACATAGATCCATTTGGAAGTTCCAAAGCAAGTTTTGAAAGACAGGTTTTTGTTACACACCCAAACCAGCTTCCAGTCATTACGCTTACAAAGAAGCTTACACATGCTCTCTGCCCAGTATTTACCTGTACCTCTTCCTTCAAAGCACTGTCTGAGCACACAGGATGCAGATGTGGATCCTCCACAGCTTAGTCCAGAGCCTCTGCTTGCATTTGTTGCAACTCCACACCTCAGCATCATCTCCAGAAGCTTGGCCTGGGATCCCTCTGGGCAAGCACTGTACAAACACAAGATGGTAAACTGGGAAGAGCTTTAAAACACATCACAGCCTGAGCACCTCATCCTATCCTCACTCTACTGCTTTAGCAGCACTTTTTCCCTAACCCCACCTTCTCATGCCCAGCTGTTACAACTTTAGCCACCCTAAAGACTACCTTGCCCTGCCAATATGCTTCAGGGGAAACAGCCCCTGCTCCCAGAGAGCCTGCACCAGGACTAATGCAGTGGGGAACTGCACACAGGACAAGCTCTGGGTCAGCTCTCCATTTCTAACTCATTTGCCATAATCCATGGTTGGCCCTGGGTAGTATCTGCATTAACTAATGCCTTTTGGGCCCTTTTTTAGTTCCTGAGACCAATGCACCTCATCAGCTCTTCAGCTGGACAGGAGCTAACAAAATGGTGGTTACAGCTAGCCCAGGCACCCTTGCTACCCCCCTACACCTTCCCTCCAGCCAGAACAGCAGCTTTCATCGTATCCCAGAGCTTCTCTGAAAGAAACACCAGTTTGAAGATACAACAGTCTACAAAACAAGACTGGGCTCTCATTTCACACCTGGGCTGCCCTGGGTGCAGGGCAGCAGAGGCCCCATGCCTGGGCCTGCAGATCCCCAAGCATAAAGCTGAAGTAAAGAGTTCAAGGAAACATCTCCTAAATCCCACACTTCCAAGTGAAAATATGTGTAATACCAGCAAAAAAGGGAGAAAGTTTCAGTGCATTCAAACACAGTTCAGCCTGGGAAGCTCTCTCTAAGCCCTGGGCCTGGAGAAGTCAGCAGGGCTCTCCCTGCAGACAGGAACATGGCAGCCCCACACACCTCCAGGCCCAGGGCAGTCAGCAGAGCCTCTCCTCAAGGAGCAATTGCTTTTACAAGACAGACCTAATAAACACGGGCAAGTCACAGGAGGCTGCAGGTTGGTAAAGGGTTAAAATATTGGAATGAAAGTTACTGCCAAGAGCTAGGAACACAAAATGCCAGACCTCCCATGTTGTTACTGCAGGCTTCTGCGAGAAGAGGCATCCCATTAGTCTCCACCAAAAGTATTTCCACCTGGGTACTGAAGCCCCTCAAGTTCACATCTAAAGGAACCCTCTCACACCCTGGAAATCAAGCCAGGCTGGAATGCAAGTAGATGGCACAGGAGGTTTGCATTAACTGTCATATGTATAAACAAAAAGGTGTCAAGCATTGAAAGACATCAACTGCAAAAGTTCTTACAAATATAACTTAATTGCAAACACATCCCTTGTCTTTCATTAGAGAAATTTAAAGGAATAGTGCATCTGCACAGATCCAGATGCAGTCCTTTTAAAATGAGAGTTCCTGACCCCCCCAGAAAGCAACCCAGGCTCTGATCATACAGTGAACTGCAAACAGTTACACAGATGCTTGACTGTGCAATAGAGTTGCCCATTGGGGCAAAAGGACTTGGTTCTGTTAAGAACAAGAAACTGCCTATACTTGCTATCCTTAAACATCTAAAACACACAGAAATCCTTTTAGGACACAGTTCCCAACGAACAAATGTTCTCCTCCAAAGTGTTGGTCTCCAAGAAGGTCTGTACCTAGTTAAGGTTTCTGCATTCCCATCTTCCCTTCTCCATCCACAAGTTTCCCTTCATGCTTCTATTTTGCCCCTGGTTGAAGACTCTTAAACCAAGGAGATTTCCAGGAACAAAAGCTTTGCTTATTTTATTGGAGCACAGAAGGTTACTCTGGAAGCATCAGTTAGTTAACTCTGAGAAAGAGGCTACTGCAACTACCTACCTAAAGTAAACTGCTTCTCCAGGGCTGCAAGCTTAAATCAGTGTACACCAGCTTACACCAATACACACCAGTGTTTAGTCCCCCTTCCATCTTCCCTTCCAAGCTTCCTGGCTCTAGCTTCTCTTGGCCAGCTTTCTCCAGCAGGAGCTGAACCCAGCTGCCCTCAAAGTACCAAAGGCCACCACCTCTTCAGGTAATCATACTGTACAGTACACTTCAAAGGCATATGAACAGTCTCCCTGGTTTCTCAGTATAACTCACTTCTGCAGGGGCAGAACTTACCACAAGTAGCAGCAATACTCACCCAGTTCTTCATAAAAATCAAGAATCAAACAGAAAGGTACCACATCCAGACACCTCCCCGAAAACACTCTTGAACAGCAGACAAATCTCTCCTTTCCTTTTGCTCATCCCACTAGGTGGGACCCACACCCAGTATGTGGAGAATACCTGTCTCTATTCCACATAAACAGGAATAGTTAAAGCTTTCAGCCTTTCAAGGTTCAAAATCTTCCTTTCAGGAAACCCACCCTCCAGTACTCACACCACAGATGAAAACCCCAAGAGTAAAATGAAACCTTTTCCCCTTCCCTTGCTTTTAAGGCTGGTTTTCCTTGGGGCTCAATCAAATGGGAAAATGGAGACACCTGAGGTAGCTGCACCTGAAGCAACACTGCCCCTTACTGAGGATTTAGTAAAACACAAAGACATTAACAGCCCCAAAATAAGGACCAGAGAGAGGGGTTCATTGCTTTAATCTGACCCATGGTTCAGCATGATCTAGAGGTCTGATGGCCATGGTCAACACATGCCTCAGTTCTCAGCCTGCTACAGGGGAAAGAAGGCAAGACAAGATGATCAGAGTAACCTCAGTGTTGTTAGCTGTACCATGCTGTGGAGTAGCCCAGATGGTGCAGCCCTGTGGCACAGACCAAAGCAGCTCCCACTGCTCCATGCTTCCCACCCTCTCCGAGGACACCCAAACATGCGCCATATGCCCTATGAGTCTCACCTCCACTACCAGAGAGAGGCTGGAGAGATGTGCCAGTGGTTTGCTCTGTTCAGAGCAGCAAAGGACTGCCCTCAGGGCTTCTGGAAACCCTCTTGTGAACCCATCTGGGGCCAGCGGAGCAGGAAGCAGGAGGTTGGTTTCCCAGGCAGCAGCTCTGGGGTCCTGAGAAGAGGAGAACTGATACATATCCAGGGTCCTCCCAGACTGATTTCTTTCTCCATCTAAAAATCAGCATCCTTTAATGGGGCTCTTCTCGTGACAGAAGGCTATTTAGTTCCATGCTCACCTCCTCATGGTTTCCCATTCCCCTTCCCTTTAGCCCAAGTTGCAGTTATCCTTGCCCTATTCTGACAGTGCAGATTGTGAAAGCCATGACTGAGATAATTCCAGGTCAGGCAAATTCAAATTCTCATACATCAGCTTTATCCTGTGGGAGCTTTCCTCTATTATTCGGATACCAGCAGTAGGTCATGATTAACATAGCAGAGGACAGAAACTCTGAGCCACTTTCTCGCAGAAACATGTATTCCTAAGGTACCTGTACATAAAAAGATGTGCAAAATTAACAGGCTTCACAATCTACAGGGCACTTTGATATTCTCGGTGTGTCAATGGAGCCAAAACCATAGTTTTATTCTTTACCTGTGTTCATCCAGCCTCTGAATTTGATTGTGGAGAATTATTGCAAGGCCTGGACGTTGTTGTTGTGTCAATTACAGCCAGAAAGACTGTAAGACACAGCTGCTGCTTCAAAGGCTACTTGCTGTCCATTCTGACAAACAGAGCACTTGTTATCCTCATTTCCAAGACAGGGAATTGAGTCACAGTGACCCTTTTTGCCATAAAGCGGAAGGTGGAAATATTTTACCCCCAGCTTGAATTCAACAGGAACAAGTGTTGGACATGGTGAGCCCAGTAAGGATGCTCTGGACACCCACCACATGCTGGAAATGCAGGTGAACATTAAGGCAAAACGTTGAGTGTCCTCAGAGCAGAGTATACCTGGCCGGTGCAGGGATATAAATGTCTCTGCAGGAACACAACGGGAGATCCGCAGAAGGTGGAAATGCGACTCCTGAGGCCAATGGTTGCAGGCAGCAGTTCGCAAGGGACTTTGCTGTGCAGGACTCCTTCAGCAGAGTAGCAAGTTTAACCCTGTCCATCTGCATATTTGCCTCTCTGAAGGGAATGAAAACCCCAGGTGTCTGCTTTGGGACCCCACTGTGTGCCTGCCTCCAACACCATATACTGCTTTGGAACATGGGCATTTTCTGAGGCTCAGGGGAAAAGCTAGGTGCCTGACATGCATTCAGGAGGAAGAAGACTGTATGCATCTGGTGAATATAATCATCCTCCCATCTCATTCCTCTGATCTCATCCAGTGTGAATTTGCACTGAAAACGATGAAGCAACGCTAGCACAGAGTCAATGTACGTGAGAGAAAACTCAAACTCAATGCCTCCAGCTTGTATTTAAAACACATTGCCTATATGTATTGCTGCGTATGACATAATTAAGATAACACATCGTATAGCGCTGGAGCAACATGAAACAGCACCTGCCCTGCCTGACCTTTCCTGCATTATTGGAAGCTCATTTGCACTCAAAGTGCATACAGGCCGAAACAACAAAAGCATATGCACTGCTATTCCCCCTTATGGGCTCAATTTACTTCTCAATATTGTAATCTACAAACTATTCCTGAGCAGGAGAACAGCTTAGGTTCAGTACCTGATTGTTTTCTCAACATGCTTTGATAGTTGCAGGCTCTGGTCACAGCTGTTCAGGATTATGCTGCTGCAGAGCTTCCACCTTTCTCCCTGGCTCGTCCCATATGACTTTAGTAGATCTGAAAGCTGGAGAGGACTATAGCTATATATTTATACACACTATCTGTCTTCTTCAGCCTTAAGCCATCTCAGAGTCTCTAAATCACCCCTCCATATCATGCCAAAATCCTTAGCAAATCAGAAGAAATGCTCAGAAATGCATCTCTCCCAATGGTCGAAATGCTGCAAAGACTTACTCGTTGTGAATATTTCTATGACTAGTTTTTTGAAGTGTGTAAAAATCTCTTCTTCTCACTTTCAGACCATAACTGATGATGGGAAACGGATTCCTGCAGATAAGACCTTCAGGTCTAGTGTTGCACACAGGCAGGGCACAACTAGGATTGTGAGCGGAAAGCAAGGAAGTGCAGCACATTTTGCCAGCTTTCAAAGCGTGTCTCAAGATCTGATGTGTGACTGTGGCACATGTTACTTGCGGTGATGACAGGCCCGGCTAAAAATGAGCTTTTCCCAAGAAGGGGAATATACAGTGAGTGTCTCTGCTACAGCCCAGTCAAGTGTCCTTTCCGGGAGGGTCCTACCACATGGACACATGCTCCAAACTGGGTAATGTCAAGGGCAAATGGCCAATTGCTGTTGAAACATTTAACTTTCTGTTGCTCTCAATTATTTTGTTTAAGCAGAGTCGAAGCAGCAAAAGATCTGATTTGTATTCAGGGATATATGGTTTTTTTACACCCCAAAGCAGTTGAAGAAGAACATGAAGCGCAAAGATATAAGGAAAGAGAAGCAGAACACAACAATTTCTGTGAAATTGGGGAAATCGGTCTAAGTCCTGCATCAATACACTGGCGGGAGCAAGCCCCATCCTGGATCCAAGGAGATGACTAAAGATAGAAATGCCTATTCTCCCTTCTAATATTACACTCAGTAGTATTTAAAATCAAAGCAGCATTTTGGTTTACAATCTCCTACGGTTACAGAGAGGTGCTTTTTTATCCTGATCTGTGCTTGTCTCTCCCCTACGCTCTAACAGGAAAATGATGTATATTAAAAAATATACTTCTGAATCCAAGTTTTCAAAGATTCAAATTTCTTGCTGTGTAACCAAATGCTGCAAGATCTCAGATGTTGGAAAGAAGGGACAGAGACTCTGAGGTTTTCCCACCCTTAATACTTACATTTACAAATGCTTCCTTAGTGTAAGATTCTGAGAAGGGGTCAGACTGATTTTCCTATGTTTGTTTATCCATGTTGACCCTGTGGCCAGCTAGCTCTTGAAAGAATAATGAGGTTTTTTCATTGCAATACACAAGGAACTGTACATTTCATACAGCTTCAAGTATGTCACTTTTGTAGCTGATATGCATCAAGTTGCTGCAACTTTCAACTTGGATCATCTTTCCCTCCCTCAAATGCATTATGGAGCTAATTTAAATTATTTCAGCAAACAGGGATGGCACTGGTGATGCTTCCGTTGATAAAAGCGCACCTTGGAGCGTCAGCCAGGTTGCACGCATATGGAATTAAGCATATGGACCCCTACGGGAGATGAAATCCTGCCTCAGCAAAGTTAATGGCAAATCTCCTGGCTGCAGTATGGTCAGGCTTTCTGTCTATCATTCCAGAGAATGCAATAGGAGGTAGTAGCAAAAATAATAAGGTATACAGTCCCCATATGTAATGGATTACACTGTGTGGCAGCAAACTTGAGATCTTCACACGGCCAATTGTTTGGAATCAAAAGACTACCCCTATTCTTCAGATCTTATGCAAAGCTCAGGTTTGAAAAAGCGTTTTGATGAGAATAGCATAGCAATATGTTGAATCTTGAGAATAAATATATAAATTACTTCTAAAAATGCTCTGATCATTACCAATTCCACCCACATGTGTGATGACAGCATTCTTTTTTCTGGTCTATAGCCAAGGCCCTTGAAATCACAGACCTTAGAAACTGCCCTGTGATTTATGTCACTGATGCCGACAATGGAGGCAGCAAGCTAGAAATGTTCCCTGCCCTGCATGTGTGGTTACTTAGGTGGCACGGTAAAAGGGCTGCATAATTCCCCAAGCGGATGAACAAAGCAGAGATGAAAGCACAGAGCATGGTCTCTGTCCTGCACCCCTTGTTTGCCTTAAGTTCCTGATCGTACTTCTCTGAACTTCTAGCATGGAGCTTTTTAGGATGAGAAGTCCTAAAGCTGTGTAGAAGCTCTGTGTAGAAGCTCCGTTCCTCTCTGCCTTCATCACTAGATGCCCATTGAGACTGGCTTTCCACTTCCAGATTTTGGTCGCATCAGCATCAGGAGAGCACAGGCAATCACTGGGGTGTTCAGTCTTCTTCAATGGCTGAACCAAATAATGAGAGGCATATGTATTCCTGTAGTGAAGGTTTTCCCAGCCTTCCCTAAGCAATTGATGTCAGCATCAATACGCCACTTCTCCCTGCTATGGCTCAGCAGTGTTTATGATAGGTTTCCTTTTTAACTGTGCTTTCATTTTTCCAATTTCCTGCTCTTAGAATCTTGTCCAGTAAATTCCCTGTTTGGGGTTTATAGACTTTTTGATCATAGTTCTTAGAAGATAATTCTTTCGGGATGTCACAGGCGTGGAGGAGCTCAAAAGAACAACCATTGTTGACAAGATCTTTGGCCGTGGACAAGTGTTCCTCATTAAGAACAGGTTCTATTTTCTGCTTAGAGAAACAAACTTCCTGCACACTCTAGTTACAAGGAGATGGCCTTATTTTTAGGAGGACATGTTTATGTTTGAAGCCAGCACGGGGCTTAGTCCTTCTCTGGCCTTTTATCACGCTCGTGATTACTTTCCTTTGTCCTTGCAGAACTTTAGAGAAACTCCTCTCATCAACCCTCGACCTAGAGCAACACAAAAATACATCAAAAATAACCCTGTGTGGTTGCTGTAGACTAGCACAGACTGCGGAGTCTACAATACCTCCACATTAGAATGAGGACTAGAGTCATCCTGCCCACCCTTGGTTCCTGCTGCCTCTGCCCTTGCCTCGCTTTATTAATACTAATTCCTGGCTCTTCTCTGCACACCACCTTGCATCACTTACACCAATGCAGATCTAATGCCTAGAGCAATAGCATGAATGACCCAGGAATGCCATGGCAGAGCTCTAAATAGAGCCTGGCTCTCCTGGGTCTTATTTGAATTATGTTTTTCTCTTCTTAGAGCCATCTTTACCAGCCTCCCTAGCTGCAACTTGGCACAGCTGGCTGCAAAGAGCTGGCATGCAAGAGCCATCCAACTGACATGAGTGGAGTTGTTGGAAGGCTTAAAACCAATCATCCAGATAAGTTACCTGATGTCACACAGGGGAAAGGCAGTGCAAATCTAAAGACTTCAGTCATTTCTGGCTTAAATCCTGGCAGAAGCCATGATTCAGTAGACATTAAAGTATGCACTTAATTAAAACATCTAACTTCTCCCATCCCTGGTCAATAAGGCAGGTGAAAATGTGTTTAACTTACTTTCCCTGCAGTGCTATCAGAAATAGCTGCTGGCTGCTCCGCTACCTGGGGCTAAGTACCCCATACAACTTCTGCCTGGGTTGTGGTGTTGTTTCCAGCAGAAATGGGGATTTATGGACACAGTGCAACGGGAAGACTCTGATTCCCAGCCATGCTGGTTGCATTCTCTCCCAGCTGAGTCAGCTGCCGCACCTCTGCATCTGTAAGCCTGGGCACTTCCCCCTTGCTATCTGCCTCACACACTTGCGTGTTTTCAGGAAGGTCTCGCCTGCTCTTGGCAAGGATGTCTTTTTTCCTCTTTATTTTCCATAAATCATCCTCTAAGTGCCCTGTGATACAGACATAGGGCCTGGAAGGGAACTTATATGGATGGAATTTCAGTTTACTCTTACAGCTTCGGAACAGTTCAGGATGGTCACAGGTTTTACACGCACCCAGCTAAACCCCACCATTATTTCTTCTTAATCTTTTGTCAAGGACAAAGAGAAGGCGATATGGAACAGGAAGGAGGCAGAGCACATTTAAATCATCTCTATTTCATAGCTTTAAACAAGGCTTTTGTCACATTTAAAGCCTACACTCATGCATTCACTTTGCCTTTTGCAAAAAAATATTGAAATAACAGAACTTCCCATGGGATGGCATTTCCATGTTTGGAGCAGCTCTCACAGCAACGTGTACCTCAAAGGGACATTGTGAGCCTGAATTAATTACAGCCCATCCTCACAACACACGGTGCTCTCTGGCCCCAGTCCAGCAAAGCACTTGAAGTACATCTCTCACCAGTTTCAGCAAGCTCCTAGGTTCAAAGTTAAACATTCCATACCCAAATCGTCAGGTCACAAGCTGAATGAAAAATGGTGGGAAGGGAGATCTCCAGAAGCTTCTGAGGTTGAAGAGCACAGTCGCTCCCCATCAGTTCTCCCAGGACAAGGTCAAATGGAGCTGGCCTTGGCATACAGCAAAGCTCCGGGACAAGCTGGTGACTTCAGCCAGATGGAGACTTGCTTCCTGCTGCAGGCCGAGCGCCAGCACAGCCCGCATCTTGCTCAGCTGGTAGTTTAGCATGAAGTTAGACTTGAGCTGCCTGCAAGTTGCATGAGGTTACCAGTGTTTCATGGTAATTCAAACAGATCACCGAAAAAGAAAAATAAGAAAAAAAGAAGAAAAGGTATCTACAATCTCACAAGGCAATGTTATTCAGTAATTTGTTTGTATAAAGATGATACAAAAGAGCTAGAACAGGTCAAGAAGAGGCTGTGTCCAAAGCACCCAGATACTGCACAGTGTTTGAAACAAGACTGTGTTAGGGAATAGTGGGGTAGTAACAAAGTGAAAGTTGCTTCTCCTGTTGACTTTGCTCTGTTTGTAAACAATGGGACTGTGTTCCTTTACCTTATGATTTCTTCACAGAGCAATAGGCAAGCATGCATAGAAAGGAGAAGACAGGCAGATGGAGTTTACCGATTTTTTCAGTGGAAGGACTGATTTTCTCATCTTGTACGCACACATGCACACACATTTCCATTTAGTATCATCGCTGTTGCAACCACCAAGTTTTCTGCCACAGCTTCTAGACTGCATCAGAATTGGGTCCAACAGACATGAGAAAAAAAAGTCTTATGGACATTGTGATAGAAATGGGTCATTTTGTTTGCATGAGGTGAATGAAGGAAAAAAAACCCCCTCTTCCTGATTTGTGAAGCAAGCGGCTGTCACATACAAGTGTCACTCAAAAGATGGCCTTCTTTGAGTTGCAGACTTTTTTTTTTCTCTTTTTTTCCTTGCACCTAAGGAAGGTGGAATCAGTAGATTGGTGGTGGCACAACCGTGTGTTGGGTTGATTTAGCAAAATTCTTGTTCTCCCTGATTATTCTCCCGTCCCCATAAGCAGGCTTATCCTCCATAAGAAGCTTTTTACTTTCACTATATTTACAAGTTTGTCGTTGTTTTGGTTACTTGCTACACAATCTTTCTCCTCATTCCCAAATTCCTTGCCACAGTTCATGTTCTTTTCAAGCAAGCTTCAGTTTCCATAAGAAGACAAATAACTATTTGATTAAATAGCTCTGGAGACTTTCCATTTACAAACATTACTTTCTTTTGCCCTTCTACCCTGTTCCGTTTTGCTTTGGTTACAGATAAATTGCACATATGCCTTTTCTGGCCCTGCTTCAGCACGCTTCAACTGTACAAATCTCTGTTGACTATGAGGATTTTATTCTCTTTTGTTTTGATTCTAGGCTCTTTTTCAATATTTCTTTTGAGAAAGAAATTTTTTCTTCCTCCCCTCGAAGTCTGTAACATTCTGGTGTCCTTTAAGCCACAAGCACTCCCCAGAGGACTCTGGCCTTAAGAATCATGTTGCACTGCCTATGAGTTAGGAGACTGGCAGTACTTCCCACTCTACCTGGGGCCCCCTGGGCCTCTCAGCAGAGTTTTGCCAGCTAGCTCTGTATTTGTATCTAAGTAGTTCAGAGCCTAAGGACTGTGTCCCTCCCCCCCCCCCCCACTGAGTTATAGTCAGGTGTCATGGCTTCAGTTTGACTCATTCACTTCCTGCATACAGAGTTTCCAGAAAGACTAAATGAACTTTTCATTTAAATGCTGCTCCTACAACAGATCCCAGGAATCACATTTTCAATAGCATTATGTATGTTGGAGATCACAATTAAAATGTCCAAAACTAACTCCATCGCTTAGATTTCAAACATGAGTAGGAAAATCTGCGTAAAGCAATCTTCTGAAGTGAGAATCCCAAAGCAAAGTCTGGCATTTCTGAACAGGGTGCATAAACGCAACACTCTTAACCTCCAAGAGGTCATTGAAATAACAGGGAGAAATTCATTATAAATCCCTGTATTACTAGCATAGTTGATCTTATTTGTTCTTTGGGTTTTGCTTTCTCTTTCTATTGTAAATTACCCATATTAAACTTGCAAACTATGTCCCCGTTTATTGTGGGATGTACTTCAAAGGACTCAGAAATTCCTAGACCTCGTGTCAAGCAGCCTGCTGAGTGCCAGTCATATGGGAGAGGTCTTCTGCATGCTGGAGACTGTTGAACACTACGGACAGATTTCTCAGCCAGATCTAAACCAAACGCTTGCACACTGGGATTGGCAGGTGGGCACTCTGTGAAACTCTCTGGTCCCACACACAGTGCTGTTAAGCCAAGCCAACAAAGGCTTCCCACTAGCGTAACAGAACATAGGTTTCAGGTCAGCTCAGAGCAAAGACATGAAAAACAATCTCATTTCCCAGATGCCTTGAGCTACAGACTCTGGTTTCAGTGCTGCTGTATTGCTCCATGTCATGGAGCTTCACAAGAAACAGATATGAGAAAAATCTCAGGGCACTTCAAGAATAGTTTAAAATACCAACCTGGATGCTACATCAAACCATGTTCTTGCCTTTGATCCCAAAGAAATTAGATAAACATAACTAAATACTAATGAAAGATAAAGCCACTTCCTGAAGATCTGGCTCAAACTGCTGCCACAGCAGCACTGATTCGAAAGAATGGGGGACATTTGATATCAGCTGGGGACTTGGCCTGACAAAGGTGAAGGCGATTCTTTTTACGCATCAAGAAAAGAGGAGGAGTCCACAGAAGGGGGGAGTTCTTTCAGCTGTTCCAGGTAGACAACTTCAGTTGTCCGCAGTCCATGAGCAGCCCTCGAAAGTGCCACTGTGCCAGCTTTAGTTATTCCTGGTGATGGTGTTTCTTTGTCAGGAGCCTCATGAATCTGTGCTCTTTCCAAGGTGACATAGGAAAGAGTCCCCACTTCATCCTCGTCCTGACTTGAGCTCCTCCCGAATAGGGGAAAGAAAGAAATCAAGTCTGGAAAACGTGTAAAACACACTGCTCCTTGCTAAGAAGCAATGGGAGATGTGCTCATTGAAGAGTTGTCTGTTATTACCGTGTGCTGGGGGTACTGGCTGGGGCCTAGACACCCGGTGGGTTAGTGTGGTACAGACACCTGGTTCCAGACTGTCTCAGCACAGCTGGTCTTGTAAAGGTGTGGGGTCGTGCCTGGATCTGAGGTGCAGCTTTCTTCCGGAAGAAAATGGGCAAAGCTGTGTGCTTTCGCCTGAACTCTGTTCTCCAGGGGAGCTAGAAGAGCGGCTGTAGCAAGCTGGGGGAAAGGAGAAGGCTCTAAAGCAGATGTGGGCCCAGTGCCCAACAGTTACTTCATGTGAGTGGATCATGACCGTTTCAGGTGCTGGGAGCTGCCAAGTGCCTGCGCACGTGGATGTCTGGAGAAAGGGGAGAATGGAACTTCTGGAGCTTGGGGCTTGGAGGGCAGTGAAAAATGTGCCTTCAGGCCCAGTGGGCTGTGTGTGGGGAGCTGTGGCAGGTGGGATGAGGCTGTGCTGGAGAAGGGATTTGTCTAAATGCGCATCTACCTGACTTGGAGCCCCCCGCTTCCAGCAGCACCACAGACTGTGCAGGGCTTGATCTGTACCTTAGCATCAGGCAAACATAGAATCATGAAGTCCCAGACTGGTTTGGGTTGGAAGGGACCTCAAAGCTCATCCACTTCCAATCCCGTGCCACATGCAGGGACGCCTTCCACTACAGCAGGTTGCTCCAAGCCCCATCCAAGCTGGCCTTAAACACTGCCAAGGATGGGGCAGCCACAGCTTCTCTGGGCAACCTGTGCCAGGGCCTCAGCACCCGCACAGGGAAGAACTTCTGCCTAATGTCTAATCCTGTTGCCTGATGTTTAAAGGCTGGGATGGCCTTGCTGTGTAGGGGAACTGGGAAGCTTTGGAGGCAATACTGGGAGAACAGGAGTGCTGTAAAGCAAGGAGAGGGAGCATTTTGTTGACTGACACCATCAGGTATCTCAGGCCTTTGTGATGAAGGGAATTGCTGAGCAGAGGGCAGAGGGCCGAGGGCCTGGAAATGTGTGTCCTGGGTGGCTTGTCAGGGAAGAGGGATGCTTTGTCAAGGGTTTGATGTGCCTACTGCCTGCTGAGCTTTGGGCTGCAGATCTCAAAGCTGGCTTTGTTGAGATGGAGCTCTGCTTCAGAGCTCACTGCGAACCTTGTGGAGAGTGTACCCGCAGTGGGGCTGTAATTGTTGTGTTCCTGGACCATAATGATATGGGGGAAAGAAGAGTGGCAGCTGTAAGGAGTATGTGAGATGTTACGGCTGATGACTCCCAGATCATCTTTCTCCTAGGTGTTAGGTCTGCTGTGGTTAGGTCTGCAGGAGGAGGGATTGGGAGCCTTGATCTCCTCAGCTGGCGGGTGCCCCTGGTTGGACTCCTGGCTCAGCAATGGGATGCTTGTTAGAAAGCAGGAATCAAGAGGGAGCCCTGGGCCAAGCTGTCTGCTGGCAGAACCGTGCTGAGCTCCGTTCCCAGCACCAGAAGATAATTTGCTTCCAAGTGCTGGAGGGCTGAGCAAATGCTCCCACGGAAGGGAAACAGTTTGCTCAGTCTCCCCCCTGCCCTTTCCTTGTTTCTTAAGGAAAGAGCAAACCCCACTGAGGACGGGATCAGTGGCACAGAGGTGGAGTTGTGTGGAGCTATTTTTAGAGGTCGGAATACCTCTGTGACACCAGAGCAGGAGAGGAGGGTGTGCGTGACTGAGTTTTGGATTTCCCTCCTGCTGTGGCTCTGACAAGGCTATGAGCAATTGCCATCCCAGCATACCCAAGTGTCAGCTGGAAAAGAGATGGTGGTGTCTCATCCTCACCCTGCCTCAGGGCCGAGACAATCTCCTTTGGGGAAGGAGTGCTCTTGATCTGGGTCTGGGAAGCAGGATGGGACATTTGCCTGTGACACAGAGGTACCTCTAGGGCAGAGGGAAACGCTACGTTCTTCTTCTGTCATATGTTAATTTTCAGCCTGGTTTCTAGCTGTCTGAACTGTTTTGTTGAATTCTGACTGTTCTCCCCAGCTGTCCATCACCAACTCTCATGTTTTGATGGCTCTTGTCACAAATAGCGTGCTAAAAAGATCTTGGTTATCTTCTCTTTCCTTTTTTCCCCCTTTGAGACGTCTCACGGACTTTTTGCAGCTGCCCTGACTCTCTCCGCCTGTCATTCCTGGGAAGCAATGTGGCAATTAGAGCTGTCCACCCCCGGGAGGAGGTGTGCTCTGCTGGCCCTAAGAAGTTTGCTCCAAAGCTTCTCTGTTCTCCATGTGCCATGGATTTGACTGTTCCGCCATTCCAAGTCCAGTCACATCTGTACAAGTGTCTACCACACGGATGGGTTTCATGAAGCCTTTATTCTTTTACTCTTCTTTGGAAGGTATATTGCCCCACATTTTCTCTCTTTCTCCTTGTTTCCCCTCAAAGAAGAGGTTTCATCTTAACTGCCTGTCTTAGAGGTGATGTGAAGCACCTGACACTTAAATATTGATGTGCCAAGGAAGGGCAGAGGAAATAAGTTGTGTCTTTCGCGGAGCATTAGTGCATAGGCACTGATAGTTGTAGTGCCAGGCGGGGACACCTCTTTTGAAGGGCTGGTGTGGGTTCAGATGCCAGTGCTGCCAACCCTTGATCTTGTCCTAGCTCTGTCACTCTGTGTCACAGCTGCCTTTCTCCCCAGGCTTTGCCTCCTGCCCTGGTGGGACTCTGGAGCTGTTGAGTTGTCGCACCCGAGTGACTCCAGTGGGAATGGAGCTGGTCAGACACAGCTGGGCTCCACCTAGTAAGGAAGGAACTTTTGTGGTCCAACTGATGTTGCTGAAGCTGCTTTCGCTACCATTTCAGAAGACCAACTTCATGTGAGGGTTGAATGGGACCTGGAGGTTTGCTGTAGGTACCAAGGAAATGAGGTTCAGAAGGCAGTGCCTAATCCTATGGTCAGCCTCGATGCTGTTTGTTGGTTCACTTTTGGAGGTATTTTGTTTGAGGTCTGTGTAAGGTGGTACAAAGCAATCCCATGCAGCTGGCAGCTAGGGGCAAGGCTATTTGTTCCAGAGCTTTGAAGACCTCTACTCCAGTAGAAGCGTGAATCACCCGTCCTCAGGTAGCGTCTGTCCGTGGGCAGGGAGGAGGCAGCTCCGTTGGCAGCAGGGATGGGGCCGTTGTGTGATACCCGGCAGGGTTTAAACATCCCTGGGCTAAGAGCAGGGCTGGGCAGGTAGAAGGGCTTGAACGGGCTGTGAAATTGCCATGCAGCTTGCAGGGATGGTAGAGACTTGGAGCTTAGCTGTAGGTCCTGCAGCAAAGGGAGCCTTGGCTGTCTGAGGTGGGGAGCAGAGAGCCACGGGGTGGTGGGCTGGAGGGGTGCTGTGTCCTGGTTGCTGCTTTGTCCTGCCCCTGCAGGGAGATGTGCCCGATTGCTCCGCTGTGCTCCTGTCCTGCTCCTCTGGGAGGCTGGTCCCTGCGGGCTCTGGGGCTGTGGAAGAGCCTTGCTCCAGGGCTCGGGGGGAAGCTGCTGGGCTGGCTGGGGTGTGGAGGTCGGAAGCCCTCTGGAAATAAGCATTGTGGGGGCAGCGACAGGATTCGTTTCAAGTGAAGTGAAATCATAGTTTGGGGAACTGGAATGAATAAGCCAGTTATTCTTAAGAGCCGGTAATAAACCACTGAAATGCAGATTAATGGTGGATCATCCCCATTACATTTCTCCCCTGGAAAGAGGTTATTTGCAGCATTAAATCCCAGCTCTTGCTGCAGCAGGTCCTGCTGTCCATAGGGCAATGAGGAGCTCTGGTGTTTCTTGCAAGAACAAAAGGAAACAGCAGCCTTGTTTCCTGAAGCTGTCAAGGGCCCAGCACCACAAACACGTGCAGTGCTGTAGCTGTCTTGGGAGTAAGGGAATGAAGTGACTGCCTGGCTTGCAGGGTGTGGGGAGCAGTCGAGGGGCAGGGAATGGCCATCTTCGCCTAGATGCTCTCTTGCTGTATACCGCAAGTGCACACAACTAAGGCAATGTGGAACAGAGGGAAGCAGGAGGGAATATCACCCTGGATTTTACTTAGATTTGAGCTATTGCTCATGTGCCTTTGATGGTTTCCTGCGTTTTTCCTGCTGTGATAACCTAGAATGCCTGTAGGGAGCCCCGAGTTTGGGTGTTAACAAGTGAAAATTCGGGCGTCGTTCTGCATGGAGAGATGCTCTTGGGCAGTGGGGTAATTTCACGCCTGGAAGGAGTCGCTTTTGCCAGCTAATCTTTGTAACTTCAACCAGCCAAAGTAGCCTTGGGAAACTATAGTTCTTAATCAGAGCCTTGAACTCTGTGCTGAGTTAGTTCGAAACATCACCAGGCTCCTTGCAGAAAGGGTGAGAAGTGCCAACAGCCCCTGGTGTGTCTCTGTGGCTCGTGGGGCTGCACCCACAGCAAAAGGCTGTTTGGGCTCAGGGGCTGTTTGTTGTGGGGTTTTACACCTATGAATGGAGCCTGAATGTGGTCTAATCATGAGTGAGGGTGGGGAGGCCCTGTGTTCTGGGCTTAGGAAGGATGCTAGAGGCCGGAGACATAGCTGTATCCTTTGGGTGTGCCAGGAACGGCGAGGCACTGGCACAGGTTGCCCAGAGAAGCTGTGGCTGCCCCATCTGTGGCAGTGTTCAAGGCCAGGTTGGATGGGGCTTGGAGCAACCTGGTCTAGTGGAAGGTGTCCCTGCCCGTGGGAGGGGGTTGGAACTGGATGAGTTTTAAGGTTGCAGGGTTCCACGGGTCCAGGGTTTTAAGGTTTTGGGGTTGTGGATTGTCTAACGGTTGCTTCTTCCAGGTGACCTCTGCGACATGGCCAGTGGCAAGACCCCCTGGCCCATGAGGTCCTGCAGAAGAGCGGATAGATTCCAGAGCAGAGTGGTAACATCTCGTAATCCGAAGCTGGCCAGAGAGGCAGAAGAATCTCTCACCACCAAGCAGAGGCTGGCCAGCCCTTGGGAGAGGAGGCGGCCCCGGACTACCCAGCTTCGGGACATGGGTGGAGTCTCCCATCAAAAGGTAGCCTTTCCCTGCCCTTTTCCTTGCTGTTTGAGTGACATTTGAAGAGGGCACGAGCCGATGGCCCGCTTGTCTCCAGCTCACCCAGGTAGCTTGGTGATTAGGTCCTGTTGTCATTTCCAACTGGTGGTGGTGGGGTTCTTTCTGCTGGGGGAAAGGCAAAGCATGTTTCTCCAGTGAGCCATTGAAGTCCTGATCTGCACGAAGCCAATGGAACCTCTGCTGCAGTTGGTGGGTTTTGCTGGAGTTGAGCTACTACCGACTGTAAAGCACGCTACTGGGGGAGGGCTGGGGCCGGACACAGGGGCAGGAACTGCTGTTTTTCATCCTCCGGTTCAAACAGCCATCTCTTGCTTTGGTGTAGTCAACTGCCATGTGCTTGGGGTCACAGGACTCCCTCAGTGGTGGCAGCACTGGCCTTTGAAGGCTGAGGGCCTGTGGCAATTACTCAAGATGTAACAAACCCAATTGCATTAATGCTTTGGGCTGGGAGAAGGTGCGGGACCCTTCCCGGGTGTTTGAGTTTTCAGGCTGCTGGATACCCAGGGGAATCGCCCTGGGCAGAGGAGAGTGGATGTGCTTTACCTGGATCAGTGCTCTCTTAGATGTATGTTTGAAGCTGCTTTTCTTGCAGGACTGCTCAGTCTTAACACGCAGTCCAGGTGGGCAGATGACTGAAGTAGGCTGTTGAGCAGAAAGTTGCCAGCAAGAGACCTGTAGCACATCAGTTAAGGGGTGCCCCAGACAGCACATGAGGTGGGAACACATCAGACGAGCGTCCAAATAACTGGCAGTGCTACAGCTACTGGCCTCAGCCTGACCATGGCTTCTGTGGAGAAGCAGGAGAGCAGCCTGTGTCTCTCGAGTGGGAGCAGGGCAGCTGGGAGAGGGGAGACCAAGCAGAGAGGAATTATCTGCAAGTAATGCCTCTGCTGGGTCAGCATTTGGTCTTTGTGTATATTTTTCAGAGCTGCTTCTGCAGTGGTATTAAATAAGCCAGCAGTAATAGAATAGAGTGAAGCATGGACTTAAAGCTCCTGGGGAAAGGGGATACTAATTGCAGTCTAGCTCAAGTTGCCCAGTAATGCTGGGAAGAGAGCTGCGCTTCATCCCCATCCAGCATTCACGTCATTTGTCTGTTTCCCAACTGCCCTGTTACTTTCTTGTTGGCCTTTCCTCCCTGGTACTGGTGCCTTCCGAGTGGTTTCTAGGCTCTACATCCAAAAAAAGATATTTGGGGGTGCGTGGGACTCAGTCTCGCTGACTCCGAGGGAAGTTCATCTGCAAATTGTTTCCTGTGGAGGCTCATGGCAACTCCTGGCTTTTGCTTTCTCCCTGAGTGCTCGTGGCTGTTCCAGCGAGTGCCTGGAGCTGAATGAGCACCTTAGCACAGGGCTCTGCTGGAGGTGAGCGCTGCTTTGCCTTTTGGAGAAGGCAACCTGGAGAAACAGCCTCCAAAAGAGCTTCTTAGCTTGAGGCTGCTCAACATGGTCCAGACACCTTTGCTCAGCTGAGAAGAGAGGTGGGTGAGCTCCCATCTCCTCATGTGAGCTGGGCAGATGTACTCACCAAGAGACTGTATTTACTGGAGATCAGTGTGGCATTTTCATTCCTGAATCTTTCTCCCAGCAGCTGAACCTCTCTCTGCTCTGTCTTGCATCTGCAGTTCTCAGCAGTTGACCCGGACCAGAGGTTGTTCCAGCCTTTCCCATCCCAGGTGGTGTTTGAGAACTACGTTCCCCGCCAGTTCTACATGGCGACGCTAGCTCTGAGGAACAGAGACAGGGTAAGAGCTGGGCTGCGGAGGTTGAACACTGGGCTGGAGGGCGAGAGCAGCAGAATTCTGGTGGTGTGCAGCAGAGCAAGTTACCTGCTGCAGCACAGCGCATCCAGAATGAAATGTCTCAGCACTGTTATTCTGCAAGACGGGGGAAATGTTCCCATGCTGGGGATTCTCCTGCTGGTTTTGGCCGTGCACTGGTGGTATGTAACCCAAAGGAGCTTTTTGAGCCAGCATGCTTCCCCTTGAAAGCCCCGGACCGATGGGAATGTCGAGGGCTGTGCAGTTCTTGCCTGCTGTCATGCTTTACCTTGAGTGTTCACCATGTCCCGGTGGCTCCTTGGTTAATCTTGGTTTCTGGCAGGGCATGTTTTGCTCTCTTAACCTGTTGAGCCGCCTGGGTGCAGCTCCCTGTCAAAGAACAGGGGTTGAGTCTTCTCCACGTTGTGCTGGAGTAAGCTGTAACTCCTGGCATTAACACTCCAGGCTGGATGTTTTGGAAGAGCAGTGGAAACAGGCTGTCTTAGCAGGAGCAGTTAATGGGGAGGACTTGAGGTGCCTCTTGAGGCTCCTGCTAAGCTTAGTTCAGTTCTGCTGAGGTGTTTCTAAGCCAGAGTGGCTGTGCTTTCCCTTTGGAGAATCCCAGCACAGCCAGGGTCATGTGCTCCTGAAGGTCTCCAGCTTGAGCTGGAATGATTGTGATCCTTTTGAGATTTCCTAAGAAAGTTGAGCAGGGGAAGGTTGAGAAATGTCAGCAGTTTTGTTCTGCTCTGCTGTAAAGGGGGAGATGGAGACCTTTTGAATTTCAGTTGGGTAAACATTTGCTCCAGTGAGGCATGTTCCAAGAGCAAGCTGGTGGGAAAAGGCAGGAGGGAGGAAAGGGGCTGAGTTCAGTGTCCTGTCCCGGAGCACTTTCTTCCACACAGGGATTCTCTTGGTACGTAACATGGAGTGTGCTGGAAGCAGAGAAAGGTCAGAAAAAGGCGTAATTCAAGATCCTGTTGCGTAACAAAGAGCAAGATGTGTGCGTGAGAGGAGGGTATGGGGGGAGGTGGAAGTGTGCAGGCGAATTGACCCCCTCCTCAAATCTCCTTGTTGGGAGAAACCAAGAAGGGGACAAAAGGAGTGACACTGTCAGGGCTTAATGTAGGGAGAGGAACAGCAAGAGAAGTCAAAGTATCTCCTGAGATAACAGGTTTTACAGGGACCTGGTAGAACATGGAAGACCCTTTGGCAAGGAAGGATGAAGGTATGGTCCCTCAGTTACTCCCAGAGAGTTCTGTGCCATTCCTGGGTTAGCTTGGGAATACTGGGAAGTTGCAATGTGGATACCTCTGCCCAAGGGACACCACTGGTGTGGTTCACAATGACTTTGGGCAAAATTTGCTGTAGGTGTGCCCTTCACTTATTAAAATGGGCCTCAGTTTCTCTTTTGCTACTGCTCTGCTTCATTCGCACTGTGTCTTTTGGCTTCAGCTACTGTATCACCCGTGCAGCACCTCAGAATGTTTGCCTTTGCCAAGTACTGGCGAAGAGGCAAACAGTGAATTTGCTCTATTCATGCTTCCCAAGTGGAAAACAGTATCTGCACTGATGTTGGTGTCATTCCCAGTAAAATGTAATTGACTTGTACACCTGCAGCTTGGGATTTCTGTGCCCTGTGAAGGGGAGGCAGTATGTGAACTGTTGATTTTATCCAAAATGAACTAGTTGTGAAGCTAGTGTGACCTCAGGCATTGGACAGCCCTGGTGTAAAAGGAAGATGAGCTCTAAGGAAAACCCTTGGCATATTTAAATATACCAAGATAGAGATGATCATCCCAAGAGAGTTTATTATGTTCTAATTTTGCTGGGTTTTGGTCATGTCCTGGAGAAAAGGAGCACTGTGCTCCGTCTCACGAGTTTCCCAGATTTCTCTGAATCCTACTGATGTATCCTACATGGTAGCTGAGGTTGTCTGCTCCCTAAAAGTCCAGCTAGCAGCAAAGTGCAGTCGAGCCCAGTAGGTGCTCTGTAATCGCTCCAATACGGAAGTGCTTCACTATATGCTTACTGCTGTTGCCTACTTGCTGTAGAATTGCTTTCCTGTCTTCAGGCTGCTCCTCACCACCCTCAGAGGTGTCCTGGGTGGCTCTTGCTGAAGATCTTTGCCACATGGGCTCATGTGCCAAGGGACTTGGTGACCAAAATATGTGATGCAGTGGGAAGTGGGCTCCTGGAGCTCGCTGCCCCAGGGCATTGCTGGGAGCAAAGGGTGTTTAGAGCGTACAGGGCTGCCTTGGCCATGGTTTATCAGGCTTGGGTTGCAGGTGCAGAATGAGCCTCCATTTTTTCCAAGCCTCATGTGTTCATCAGTGGAGCTGCCTGTCATTCAAACTCTCCTTGTTATACTTTCTGAGGTGAGATTGGGCGTGGGGGGGTTGCTGCCTGTGTGCTAGAGAATGCCTGTTTGCAAGAGAATGCCTGTTTGCAGTCTCCGTGCCTGTGGTATCCCAGAGGACAGACACTTGGAGCAGGATGCCTGCAGGAGGGCCTGGCTATGAGGAGGGATACCCATAAATGTGGCTCTCCTGCACTGGCAGAGGCCTGGCTGCAATCACCTTGTAGCAAGAGCCTCTAGAGAGCTCAGGGTGGCTTTCAGTAATGAAGCCGCACTGTGAGGCAGTGCTGGTCACGTATCTCAAAGCAGAAAGTGCCTTTGAGGACCCTAATTGATAGGCACAGCCTGGGGGCTGTCTGGCTTTCCATCACACAGGCAAGTTGGGTGCTCTCATCTCTGCATCAGCCTTTCCTTGTATTCTGTATCTCCCTTGCTGCTTTACAGCCCCCTTTAAATTCTCTTAGCCATCTCCTTCTTCCTGGGGTTGTTCTTTTGTCTTCCTGTGCTCGTCCTTTTGCTCCTGAGGTAAGCTTTTATTCACAGGAAGGCCAGAGTGTCTGTGGTCATCCTTCTCTTGCTGGTCCACCCCCATGACTAGCACCGCAGCTTGACCACCCCACACCACCCTGGTGTGTCAGAAGTGACTTCCTTCCCCCACTATAACACACACTGGTTTGCCTTCAGATAATACATTTCTCCTCCAGAGGCATGATTGCATAGATGTGGGCGGGCAGAAGCAAGCACGTTCTTTGGGCTTGTTGAATGTGCAGATGACTTGAGGTACTGCATCTCCTTACTGCTTCCTTCACAGCAGGGCATGTTGTTCCTACTGCCTCTGTCCTGTAGCTATGTAGCTCATCCGAAGGGATTCAAGTCCACCCTTGTGTGTTACGTGTGTGTACCTTCAGAGCTAAAAGTGTTCTGGAAAGGTGGTAAGGAAGGATGTCACCTGGCCTGTCCTGGTCGCTTCTCGTGTTTCCACAAGCGACAAAATCATCGTTTCACGTCTTTCCTGCAGGTTCCTCGTCTGCTGAACGTCATCCTGGGGAACTCTCCTTACTTCGAGTTGATCAGCCCGAGTGATGAGGACTATAAGGTAGCAGCGGGCATGTCTTCAACCTACCGCATCCTTTTCAGACCTGATGAGAACAAGGTGAGACTGCAGGTCCCGAGAGATGGTGCCGTGAGGGGAAGGTGAACCTGCATGGCCGGCTTCCAAACCAGGCATCTGGTGTGGGTTTTGAAGAACTGACCTGGGTTCAGTGGGGTTGCACTGGATCTAGACCTGGGGGAGACTCTTTCCTCGTGGTGAAGGTTGTGCTCCCATTGGCTGGAGGCTCTTGCCTGTTTCAGGCTGTTTTCTCCTTGAGTGGTGGAACATTTAATGTAAAGTCTGTTGGCTTCAGGGCCGAGAGTCTGCTGTCTGTGCATGCGTTTTACTCATCTTCTGTT
The DNA here is from genome assembly GCA_028858755.1 of Ara ararauna. Lineage (NCBI taxonomy): Eukaryota > Metazoa > Chordata > Aves > Psittaciformes > Psittacidae > Ara > Ara ararauna. The sequence continues at coordinate 22,588,366 of CM054410.1, forward strand.
TGCTGCTTAAATGTAGTTGAACACTCTGTCCTATCCTCAAGCAGCATGCCTATAGAAAACTAAAGAGGACCTGCCCCATGGTCCCTGGCTGCCCCTGCTTATGAAATAATCTGTAATGAAAGGCTATGAAGGTAAAAAGTGCGAGTACATTATTGAATGCTACTGTGAGAGTCACAGAAACCAGCAGTTCTTCTTTTGCCATGGGCATGGTACTGAACGCACTGTGCTGAGATTGTTTCTTTCCCTGCAGGATTATTTTGATGAGCTTATCATCATCACAGAGAGGGAGAAATTCTTTGTGCCTATCCGAGCAATAGGTGCCCGAGCCATCCTGGACTTCCCTGAGCAGCTGAACTTCACCGACTGTCCAGTCAGGTTCAGCACTCGGAAAACTCTGCTGGTGCGCAACGTGGGGAAGCGGGAGGCTTGCTACAGCATCACCACTCTGAGGTAAAGGAGCTCATGTCTTGTGCAAAACACTGTTGCGTGGTCAGAGTTGTAAACAGTGACAAAAAGGAGGCAGAGCATCTGAGGTGCTGGACATGGGCAGGACACGTGGGGTTTGCCATTGCTTACAGTGTTTTGAGAAAGTTCTGCAAGCGAGTTTTACACTGCAGTGGTGTCTCCAACGCAGCATCTTGCAGGTCTGATGCTGTTAGATTGGAAGAGCCAAGGTAGGAAGGCAGCATTACTGCTGACCAAGGTGCTGTGTGGCAGAGGACAGCTCGAGGGGCTCCGGTCATGGAGCCCAAAGGCAGCATCAAGAAATGGGCAAGCAATGAGCTGGTGAGAGACACTGAAGAGTTTGTCAGCAGCTGTGTCTGTGTTAGCAAGCAGAGATCATAGAATCATAGAATAGTTAGGGTTGGAAAGGACCTTAAGATCATCTAGTTCCAACTCCTCTGCCATGGGCAGGGACACCTCACACTAAACCATGCCACATAGATGAAAGCAATTGCTGTCAAGGCCCTGGCAGTAACAGTGTGTGGTCCAGGGACTTTGTTTTCCCGTGGGTTTGGTCTGGTGCCTGAGACCAAATATGGCTAAGCAGAATGAGCTCTGAAGTGGAGAGGAGCAGGCAGTGGCTTCAGAGCTGGACTACAGCCCAAAGCAGAAAGCTAAGGAGGGCGCAGGTGAAAGATGCTGTAAATGTCTGATGCATTTGCAAAGGGTTGGGGGCCTTTTTTCCTGGAGCTTTCTCTCTCTCGTGTTTCCTGGAGAGGGCTCAAGTAGCTGAGTAACTGGTTTGCACCCTTGTGATCACGACGAACTTTCTGAAATGATTACACACCACTATCAGCCAAGTACACCCGTTCTCTGGGAGGCCGCAAGTTCATGGTACCCTGGTGATCCCCTCCTCAAATGCCTGAGGTGAACTGTGTTGCAGACAGCCTCTCCTGTTCCTGTTGGTCTCAGAAGACAATCACTGGTTTTCCAGTTTGCTGAACTGGAGAGGGTAATGTGCTTTTGACACTGCATCTGCAAGGCAGCCGGTTCAGTTGGCTGGTAGTTGAGAGTTGCTTGGTCCCAGAGGTCTCAGCGCAGGAGCTGAGGTTAAGAACGCAGCAAAGACCTGCTGTGTCTGACTTGGTGCACCTGAGCTGCTTCAGTTTCTTCTCCAGGAAACGGGATTCAGAAGAAGACTTTGAACTTTTCTGCTGTGAAACACGAGGGTCTGAGAGGAGCTCCTGCCAAAGGCTGGCAAAGCTGTTTAAGCAGGCTTCTAAGATGCTATTTAAGCAGGCTGCTGCTTCTCCCTGTGGAGCTACGTGGGCAGGAACTTGTAAATCACTGTACAGTTTCCTTCTGGGATTTCCAGGCCTAGTTGTCACCACCACAATAAATACCCAGTGAAGTCTAGCATCTGTTTGCAGTGCAATTGCCAACTACTCTATTGGGTGATAGAGCATGTGTTGAGAGCTCCTTGATAAGGGTTTTAAGAGTTTCCGAACTTCAGCAATGAACTATTTCAGTCCCGATTTGCAGTAAAGAAATGGGAAGCATTACGAAAGTTTTAACTGAAGTACACAAAAAAGTAGAATTCTGAATAACTGGATTGCATGTGTGCAGAGATGAAGAGCTGAGAACTGAGAAGTGGGTGCAGGGTATGGGGGGCTGAGGTCATGTTATACCAGGGGATGTTCTGAGGTCTGGTTCTCTTCAGCAGGGAGGGTCACCCGCTCTGTTTCTGATCCTGGATGTTCTGGTTTTCTTCTACCAACTGTGGTTTGCTTGCTCCTTGCTTGCACAAGTGAGCTGAAGTGAACTAGACTGCAAAATTAATGGAGGGCTCAGATCTCCCATACAGTCCTGATCTCTCTCTTGGTGTTGCAGCCCTTTCTCTGTGGATCCCTCCATTGGGACTCTTGGCGTTGGAGAAGCGATGGAAGTCACAGTGGAGTTTCACCCGCCAAAGACCGGTGTTTATTCCAGTCCCATGATTGTTCACTATGACACAGGTAAGTGCATGGTGCAACTTCAGCGTGTCCTTCCAACCAGAGCGGTGTCTGCGCTGTCCGTCGTCATCTGATGGCTTCATTGTCCTGTTCAATCCCTTCTGCAAGGCTCCTTCAGACTGGGTAGAACAAAGCTTCCATGCTGGCTCCCAGATATTCGTGTGCTGGAATATTTCAGCCTGTAACAAGGCAGGCAGATCTTCCTAAGCACGGTGCACAGGGGGCGATGGGGAATATTCTGGGTGCTCCATTGCAGAAGGACACATAGCAAGGAGCCTGATTGAAAAGGAGACGGCTTTTCACATGCAAGAGAGCTGTCTGAAGGGCCTGCAGCCTGTCCCATAGAGCTCTCCTGATTGGTCATTGCTTTTCATCCCGATCTGTTGTGATACAGTTCCTGGCAAGGCCTTTGAGGTATAGACCCTCTTCTTGCGACGTGCTGCATGGGTAGAGTGGGTGCTGTGCTGAGAGCTGGGCCATGCTGAGGACTTGTGACCATGAGGAGCAGTAACTGTGGCAGCGGTAGCCATCAGGGTGCTCTGAGCTTTGCTGTAACCTGGCAATGATTCTGTCGAAGCCCCCTTGTTAGCAGCAGTTATTTAATGGTGAGGTTTATGAACAAGCTGCCACTAGGGCTGGAGTCAGTAATGTGAGGGTGTAATGATGTCTGAAGGTAGGTTGTGAACATCACCTTGGAGAAACACTTCAAAATGGCTGTGCTGCTGTGCGTGTTGCTCTGGTGCTGGAAGTCTCCGGCTTTCCAGAGGGCACTTACCCTAGCCAAGGGACTCACTTCTCCAGTGGTGAAGTGGTAACAGCAGCATATTTGAGAAGGAAGAATGTGCTGGCAGTGCTGAGGCACTTGGCTGTATTAGTAGCAGGAGCAAAAGAATGAGTTGACAGATGGATCCGAGGGCCCAGTAGCACCCTGTTGAGTGCAGAGCTCAGCACAGAAGCTGCTCTGTACTTTCCATTGTTCTTTCTGCCCTTCTCTCTTTCATTTCAAATGCTTCTGCTTGGGTTTTGAGATCAGAGCTATGCCCAATATTTCAGGACCAGGAGATGGGGATGACACGGCACTGGTGGCATCTCCTGCCTGCAGGAGACCCTGGGCAAGCCATGACAGAGGTGGGGCACCTCAGCATCACTGAGTGACTTGGATGTAGAAATCCCTGTGACCTGAGTGGGATGGCGGCCCAGAGGGCACCTGGCTGCGTCTGAAAAGTCTCACTGTAAATGCTGTCACCTTGGGGATAAATCTCTACAAACACCCCCCAAAATAAGGTGCCTAAGGTGGTGCCAGGACATCCTCATGCTCTACCATGTGCAGCTGTCAGGATATGATAAATGTCCTGATCCAGGGGACTGCTGATCCAGCTCAAAGCTGCAGCTCTTTCTTCTGTTACCTGCGGATTGCTCTGTTCCTTGTACTTCCGTCAGCAAGTGAGATGAGCCGAGACTTGCCTTTGCTTTGTTCCAGGTGAAGATGTTCACAAAAGCCTTTCTGGAACAGCTGTAGATGTCAACATCAGGCTTGACAAGAGCTCCTTGACAGTTGAGAAGGCTTCCATCACGCTGTCAAACCAAAGATCCCTGGTCATCCACAATCAGAGTGCCATCACGGCCCACTTCCAGTGGAAGCGTTTTGTTGATCAGGAAGAGGAGGAGCGTCAGAAGCTGAGGTCTGTTTGAGAGATTCATCTCAGAAAGATACGTGCCCTAGGGGAAAACTTAACACATGGCCTCAGAGGGGTGTGGGGGCTTTTGAATGGATTAGGGCACATAAACCCATGCACAGCGTGGAGCTTAACCCTTGCCATTGCAGTCCCAGCCGTGCTACAGCTGAGGATGATATTTTGGGGCGAGAAGGTTGATTGCAATCACTGCATTGCCTCAGAGAGCAAATTCACGTTTGGGAGCTGCAAACTATGGAGTTCAGAGATCTCTGCACTACAGAGGGTCCATGAGGCTGAGGAAGGTGTACCTTCAGTGCCTGGGACTGCACTGAGCAATAGCACTGAAGAGCTGCAGGTGTAACAACTTTTGTGATACTCAAGCAGTTTCTTCTCTGATAAGCTGGCAGGCTCCTTTTCCAGTCACATGCAGGGTGGAGTGCTTGGTTGGCCCAGAAGGTGGAGGCCATCCTGTTGTCTGCTGGGGAATTGCCTTTGAGTGTCCTGGTTTTGGGCCCAACGAGGTGTTTCTCCCCTTCCTCATAGGCGGGGCAGATGTGAAGGGGGAGGGCTCTGCAGGGAAGGGAGTGCAGCCAGGCCTTGGAAGTGCTTTTGGGCTTCAGCAACCTGTGTTGTCCTGGTGGTGAGAGATGAGGCAGGTTCTTCCAAGGGTGTCTCTGGTGAAGCTTTGAAATTCCCATTTCAGGCAGCAGAGAAACACTCACAGCCTGGGGGGATGAATTGGAAATGACACTTAAAAGCTTATGTGACTTGGGGAATCCTTGTGTGACTTTTTAGGCTCAGATGGGTGCAGGCATACAGGAGTTAGTCTGAACCCAGAGCTGATCAGAAAACTGCCTTGAATGAACTGCAGCACTTTTCAAGGGCTTTGAGCCCATCAAGTTCAGCGTAATTAGGTCAGAAATGCCTCAAAGGCCAGAACTAGTTTTCCGCTGTTGTCTATTTCTAATGACACAGTGTGTGGGTTCTGCGCAAAGGCACTGAGTGAAAAGAAAATCTCCTGACCTTCCCTTGGCACTTCCCTGGACCATTTCTTTAGCATCTCTCCCCACCTGCCTGTCTCGGACTGGACCCTGGGTGATGCTCTGTCCCCTCAGAAGCCACCAGCTTTCCCCACAGTTAACTTCAACCTGATTTTTTATGTATGAGATTTGCTCTCATGCCAGTCTCTGTCCTAGACTCTGACCACGACGCTTTGTTCTTCCTTACTCGCAGTTTTGGGGATGGTCATAGCTCCAAGGCCACTGTCCTGCTGTCAGAGAAGCTTTTGAGATCTCAGAGGAGAGAGGACCTTTTCCTGAGAGGAGGCAGTGCAGAAGCCTGTGTTGGGATGTGACCCCAAAAGATGTGGCTCATTAAAAGATCTCCCTCCTGCAGCACTTTTGGGGATGTAATTAAGGCTTGCTGATGGAGCTTGAGTTGAGGGCTGCTCGTCACAGTGTCTGGAAGCCCTCCTCATGCACAGCATGCGTGCAAGGCTCTGTGTGTGTGCAGCAAGTAACGTCCTTGCCTGTTTCCTTTCTCTTTGTCTTTGGATTTAGCTGGGTGATGATCGCTCATGTGGTATTGCTTGAATTTGTTGCACATGAAGCCTTCCCCTGGTCCCCCAGTGCTGTCACCCGCTGGTTCTTCATGGCCAGGGGACTGGAGTGTGAAGGGGGGACAGCAGTGTGCCAGCAAGGAGCAACCGCTCTGCAGCAGTGCTCCCCTCTCATCTCCCGCTTGTAATCTTTAAGCACTAGAATGATTTCTGCTGCAACCACCAATAAAGGGAGAGGTTAACTGCATCACAACTCTGTGGAGGAGGCCAAAATGAGGGAAAAGATGAGGTGGTTCAAGGCTCAACGTAGGGGTTGCATTCAGAGATGCTGGTTGTGACTTCTTTACTGGGTGATGCTGGGCAAAGTCCCTTTGTCTCTTGGCACCTCTGTTTCATGCACAGAAACCATTCATGTCACTGAGGGGATGGATGCCCAGATCCATTGGTTTGCTTTGGAAGTGCCCCGGGATCCTTTGGTGGAAGGCAGTGCAGGGAGCAGAGCAGATACTGTCTCCTCATCCCTGTGGGTGCAAAAGGGAAGGGGAAAAGTGTGATGCTGGTAACATGCAGCTGAAACCCAGTTGCTTCTTCCCTCACAGTGCAGTGTGGCGGTGGTTGCTTCCGCGAGCTTGACCTGCCTGCCCCAGCAGGTCTATGGTAGGAAAAGCCACTCAGGGTTGCTGGTGGAATCTCCATTGGCCATGGAAGTGGCTGTGCACCAGGAGGCTTTTTCTTGAGGGCTGCCAGCTTTAAGGAACCTCTCTTAGCTTGTCAGTGCGGAGTAAAACTCCCTGCTGTGCTGGGAATGACAGGAATAATGGGATCCATGTGGGAGCCCGTGTCTCAGGGTCAGCCCCGTGCTGAGCTACTGCTGTTCCTCCCCGAGTGCTTTGCTGCTCGTGCACTGATACAACAGACTCTGCAAATCTGCTGCTTATTCAATTATCTGCTTGGTTTGTCTCTCCCATGGCACAGGCTGCAGAGGCAGGAAGAGGACAAGCTGCATGATGTTCCTAAGGAGCACGGGGTGGTCCCCCCTCTCAGAGAACACCCTTCCCTTCCCCTCTGCACCTTCCAGAACCAGGGGACAGAGGTGCAGGGAGACTGCATGCCTTTCTGCAATGATATTTTCACCATTGTGCCCATGGTAAGTGATGGCTGAGAACCTCCCTTCCTGCTCCTCCTCCTTCTCATTCCTGAGTGAGGCCCTTGGCAGATCCCACATCAGCTGCTTGATGTGCCAAGAGAGGAGACATCAGGTTTCTGGTGAGGCTGGGGGCACTTGTTGCGAAAAGCATTTCTGAATGGCAGCAAGAGGTGACCCCAAGCTGGGCTCTGCTGCAGGGGCTGTGAATTAAGGGCACTTCATGAGTGTCCTCACAGTGTTCAGAGGTGTCAGTTATTCTCTGTAAGGACACATTTCCACGTAGCGCATGGGGGCAAAGAAAGGACATTGGTGCACCGTTAGTTCACATACTGACCTGCAGAATGAAATGGTCCCCGGTGGAAAGGAGGCCAAGTTGAGCCCAAGTTTAATCACGGGAACAGCAATCCCTTCCTAAAACCTGGATTGATACCACATCTGAATCTCCTTTCCAGTGTCGTCTGTGAGCCTGGACATGAGGCTGGCAGGTTTCAACAGGCTTTTTGAGGTCTCCTGTGGATAGGCAGAGAAAACTTCTCACTTTCCTGGGGATGCAATCAAAACCCCCATGCCCTTCAATCAGCCAGAGCCCCTGTTCTGAGTATTTACATGGTCTGAGATGAAGAATGCCTGCTGTCTGAGCAGTGCAACATCCCTTCTCACCTTGGAGTAAACCCTGGAATAATTCCAGCCTCTTCTTTCTTGTATAATAGGTGAAACTAGTTTATTTTTTCTGTTTTGTTTTCCAAAGAAGGGGCTGCTCTTCTCTTCTTGGTTGCTCCTGCAGCCCATGTAAGGCTGAGAGCCACCAGTGCCAGCACAAGTGTGGCTTCACACCACTGTAGCTGGCAGCAGCAGGATGTGACCAAGTGACTGGGTCAGAGCAGCAGGAGTATTGGCAAGAGCGGGAGATGCTTAGCTAAGCATTCAGAGCATCCTGTGGTGTGTCAGAGTTGGTTCTGGAGTGTGCCCCAGGGCTCCTGCTTCATTACAGTCACTGTGTCTCCACAATGAGCTTAAGCTGCTCTTGAGCTCCTGAGGTGCATTAAGAGGAGGTCCAGAATTCTGGCTGAGTCCTGCCCACATCAATATGTGATGATGTACATGTGATAAAGCGTAGCTTGGCCCCAAGCTGTGAGTGGAAGCCTTTCCTAAGTGGCCCTGTTCCTGTTACACAGTTTGCTCTAGGGCTGAATCAAAGCAGGCTCCTACATGAGTCTCTCCCCTGCTGCCTTGTGCAGCGTTATCAGTCTCTTGATTTCCATGACTTCCATTACTTATGGAACAATCCTCTTCCCATTGGCAGTCTTGCTTGTGTCTGCTTTCTCCCTGGCAGGTGGGTGTCTTTACTCCAATTGGCAGTATTTTCTCCTCTTTTACGCACGTAGAATCTGAAAGTCCCCTGCCCCTGACTTCCCCAACGTGTTGTCTATCGATGGCCATGTAACTCTGAGCTTGGACCAACACCCTTCTTGCACTGCCCTGTGAATCTGCTGGGGAGGCTGCCCAGAGCTAGGACCTTGCTGCCTCAGACCTCCTGGCCGGAAGCAGCTGCTCTCTTCCCGGCACCTATTGCCCGTGGTTTCTGGGAGCACCTCTAGAAATCATCAAACCCTGGTAACAGGTGACTGGAGGAAGTAATTGCTTCCAGAGGTTAGGAAGCCGGTTGGAGGGATAGTGGTCTTGGAAGTGCTTTTTCTGGGCAGGATGGCTCTGCAGGGCTTGTGCAGAAGCTTTGCTAAGTGGAGCATCAGCTGCCTGTATTTCAGGAGCTGCTGTCTGCAGAAGCTGCAGCAGGTCACTTCAGTGTGTCTAGGGTCAAGTCCCGGCTGCAGATGAGAGCAGGACAGAGGAGGCAGTGCTTTGGGAGTTGCCATGTGACCGGGAACATCTGGAGCAGCTTCCAGGCCCATGGGAAGGAGCTGCTTTGCAGCTCTGAGTTTCCGAGCACAACTCTCATTGTATTGAAATTCTTTCTGCAAATACCCAGGAGATGTCAGCAGAAGCAGCTGTAATGGAAGCTCAGGCAGCTACCACAGGACAAAGTCCTTGCTTTGTGCTGCATCCTCCCCACCACAGCTTAGCTGTAAGTCACATTGCGACACGTGGGAGCTGACTCCTTGGAAATGGAAACCGGAGGAAAGGGAGGACAAGGATTTATTACCATGGCACTGACCTTGACAAGCCACCATGCCCTGTCATTGCCTGGCAGTGACTCCTCAGTGCCATGTGCTAACTTTGAGCTGGTGGAGGCGGTCTTCAAGACGTCCAGGTTATGAAACTGCTGCTGTTGTTGATCGAGAGGCTGGGCCAGGAGGTAGCGGCGTTGTTTGTTCCTGCCAATCTCCACCTCAGCTAGGAGCCGAGCTGGTCCCCATCCAAATGAGAGGATCCTGCAGAGCCTTTCAGGTTCTGGCAGAGGCCCCATTTGCAGCGGGAGCTGAGAGTTCAGTCATTTATGGAAAGAGGCAGATGTTGGCTTTGGTAGTGCCTTTCTCCTGAGTGCCCTGAACTAACAGGATGCGCTCTGGGTGTCATTTCGGTACTGCCTTTGCCAGCTCTGTCTTTGGGTTTTGTCTGCTGTGAGCACTGACTTGGTTTCCGTGGCTCACCTTCCACCTCTGGAAAGCAAAGCAAGTGGCTTGGCCACCCCCAGCTGGTGGCGGGCATCTTTTCAAGGCCAGCTTTTTCTTACCCAGCCTGGCGGAGGTCTCGCAGATTCTCATCATTTAGGGGCTGAGGAAGGAGCAATAGGATCTGTGTGTGTTTAGCGCTGGCTCTTGCGCAGGGATCACTCCTGTGGCTGTGAGTCGTGGTGTGCCATCCCCTCCTGTGTCACGTTGCTTTATGCTGCAGCAAAGCCAGGGTACAAGCGCTGAGGGGTTTGTGCTGTATCCTCATGTGGCCACCGTCTGTGTTTTAGGCCACCTGCCGGTTGCAGCCTGAGCCTGACATGAAGCCAGGAGTGTGGCAGTGTCATGTTGAGAGCACTGCAGAGCTTTATTGGTGTCCTGGGTAGCATCCGTGGTAGTTTTCTATACTCTGACTCAGCTGCCATCCTATAGAGAACCTGCTGTCCTGGGCAGAGCTCGGCCCCTGAGGTGTCCTGAGGCTTGTCCGCATGTAGCAGCAGCATGCAAGGGTGGGTGATGAAGCACATCGTTTTACCCAGCAGTTCCTTTTCCTGGAGAGTAGCAGGCATATGAAGAACCTCTTCAACAGCCTATTTTAATTTCCCAAGAGAAATAACTTTCTGCTTTTATAGTCTGACATAGAGCAGTAATGAAGGGAGAAGTGATGAAGGTTTCCCAGTATAGTTCTGTCTTTAAAGAATGTGGTTTGGCCATGGAACAGTAGGATAAAGTGTAACTGATGATTTCTTCTGGCCTTCCGTCATGGGAGTCAAACGCTCTGGCTTACAGCTTCACTGCCAATCCAGGGAATCTCTCTGTGGATGGACTGCCAAAATTTCCACCCCCGTACACTGAATCCCGCGGGATGGTGATTTCCTATCGGGAGCTGAAGAGACCTGAGTCTGTTAACTGCTGGGCCGGTTCTCCTGGGAGCGAGGATATGCGTGCAAGGCTCCAGTAGGAGTGCTCTCTTAGGGTTGTTCCTGAGAGCTGTGCTGATCCCTGGAAAAGAACAGGGTTTAGTGCTAGTCCATAAGTTTGTTCCTCAGGTGCCTTAGGGGAGTGTCATCTGGCTGTGCCTTGGGGCCCAGCAGCCCCTTGGATGTACGGATATGTGTCCCTTGTGAGGATCGTGATGCATCACTGGATGGCTTCCTGGTGCATGGTGGATGGCAAGACATCATCCGTGGCAAGGGGGTTGGTATGCTGCACCCCCATCTGATTAGCTTGTAAAGGAAGAAATGGCATATGGCCAAAGCTCTAAGCTCCCTGCTGCACTAGTTAGAGTGTGTACAGAATGATCCCAGCAATCAGTGTGGTCTTGGTATGGAGCAAATCATCCCCCCAGGGACTTGGCCGCTCTGACTAACCCTGCAGGGACTCCTTTCCACTCCTCACTGTTTGAGATGCGCCCTTGGGGTGTTCTCCAGGTTCTTGCTGAAGCTGTACTTTTCGGTGCAGCGGCAGCTCGCCCTTGTGATGTTGAGTTTGGGTTGTCTGTGGCCAGGATCAAATGCAGAGTCAGACAGATGCCTTGAGGCACTGAGCCAGCTCCACTTGCCCTGGCAAGAGGAATGGGGATGCAGGAATGGGAGGAGGCCGGGACAGCAAGGGCTTTGTGTGATGGGCAATGTCTCCTGTCCCACATAGAGACTTTCTCTAGGTTTTGAGAAGAATCCAAGTGGCTTTCTTCTTTCAGCCTTTCCAGTTATTGGTCTGGTGGTGTTTGAAAGGATTCTTCTCTAGCTGTCCTTCCCTGTGTTCTCCTGACTGGGAGCAGGTTGTGCATTAGGGAATTACTTGCAGCTGCAGACCACTAACTCCCCATGGTCTAGCTCTTTAATTTTTGTGGGGGCTGTTCTCTAAGCTCTAAGTGCTAAGTCAGTGGGAAGAACCGTAGTTAGCGAATAGTTATGCTGCAGGAGTGCCGGAGGCTCCACTCAGTTCAAGGCTCTTGTGGACAAATTCCAGAGACTACCCAACAGCAGAGCAGAATGAAAGCCTGGCTGTGCTGCTAGGAAAATAACTCTCTTCTGTTTATCTGCTTCCATGAGCTAAATATTTAATTCCTGTAGAGCATTATTACAATTGCCAGAGGTGTAGCTGTTTATGTCAACTGCATTTGGAATGCTAGGGGCTGAAGGGCTGTAAGCGGTGCCCTTGTTTAAACCAGTTGCAGGAAGTGAGAGCCTTTAGAAACCAGGGATGCCTCCTGAAATGTGTGACGAGGCTTCCTGGGACTGAGCGCCAGTGCCAGGATCTTCTGGGAGAGCAGCAAAGAGAGAAGACCCTGAGGAAGCAGCAGACAGTTGCAGAAACTGTTAGCATGCCCAGACATAAATCCCTGAGTAAGAGCTCAACCTCTTCTGACTGTCGCAAAATGCCCCTTCTGGGTGCCGGTAAAGGCGAGGGACTTCAGAAGGTGTTTCTGCAGCTGCTTCCAAGCTCTCCTATGAATTCTGTTACAAGTGTTGCTTGCTCCTTGCTCTTTGCTGATGCTGTAAATAAAGGCTTACAGGGCTGTAGTGGAAACAAGAATGTGATGCTTGAAGATAAATGGTTTGCTGTCACTTCCGTTTCAGGAGGGAGATATCTTGCCAAATTCTTCACTTGAAATGAATGTGATCTTTAAGCCCAAAGAAGCCAGAGTCTACCAAGAGACAGTCTACTGTGACATCTCAGGTACAGCTCCTTCCTCCTGCTCCTGTTCCCACAGAGGAGGCCCAAACGCTCTTCCAGCCCACTCAGATCTCATGTAGTTCTGGAGGGCTCAAGCGGGCAGTGCTGGCACATGCTGCTGTCGCTGCGGTTCCCCATGGTTTCCTGTCTGAAGCCAGGGCTCAGGATGCCTGGCTCTGACTTCCTGATCCCAGAAGAGGCAAAGCGGTGAAGGAATAAGCTTTCCTGCCATAGGTTTGCCAGCATTTGCAACGCAGCTTTAGTGAAGCAGCACCAGGCCCCTGTGGACCATTTATTTCCAAGATGAGTCTTCGTTGCATGGCTCTCTTCTCCTCCTCGTGCTGCTCACTTTGTGTGCAGAGTAGAATGGGATGGCAACGAGACCCCAGCCAAAATTTGAGCTAGGATTCAGGCACCTTAGGCTGCTCCAGTGGCTGAGAGCAGCCTTCAGACTGAAGATCCTGTGCTCTGTCATCTCTAGCAAATTTAAGGGAAAGAACCCACCTTGGAGTCTAGCTGTAAGCCTTGAGGTCTCGATTGCCTTTGCACCAAGGGATGGGCGCATTAGCAGTACATTTTTGGCTTATGTGATCTGCTTGGTGAGAAGGCTGGCTTTCCGTAAGTGGAGAGAGACACTCTTCATCGGGGTCTGAAGGGGTGATGGGTTCAAGCTTTAACAGGGGAGATATAGTTTAGATATACAGAAGAAATTCTTTCCTGTGAGAGTGGTAAGGCACTGGAACAGGCTACCCAAGGAAGTTGCTCCATCCCTGGCAGTGTTCAGGTTCAGGTCTTGATGGGACTTGGAGCAACCTGGTCTAGTGGAAGGTGTCCCTGTCCATGGCTGGGGGTTGGAACTGGGTGATTTTAATATCTTTTCCAATGCAAACCATTCTGTGATTCTCTGAGACACCAGCCCAGGGATTCAGTTATAAATGAGAAACCAGCCCCAAGGCATATCTCCTGAGGGATGAGAAGGGTTCCGTATCTTCTCCTGGAGCATCTAGAGCTGGTCCTGTCCAGCCCCGTGACCGGCAGCAGCGCTGAGACAAGCTGGAAACTGCCGGGTAGCAGAGGGAATTGCACTCACAGGGATTTCCCTCCACAGGCTGTGAGACCAGGCTGCCTCTGTGCCTCAGAGGGGAAGGTGTCGGACCACATGTCGAACTCAGCTGTGACCAGCTGAGCATCGGGAAGGTGTTTGTTGGATCAACCCACAGCTACAGGGTGAGCAGGATGGGTCGCAGGGGATGGGGTGGATCCGGATGGCTCCTGGGCAGCAGTGAGCCTCGTGGAGCTGTGGGATGGGTCTGAATCAACTTGGTGGTGCTGAGCAGATCCTTGGCACTGCTGGTCAAGTGACACAACTGCTCTGTGTCAGGGGAATAAACCCAGAGTGGCTCTGTTTGTGTGAAGTTATCGCTGCTTTGCACAAAAAACCCCCGAGGCAGAACTTGTCCTGTTGTATTTGGCAGCAGTACTCAGCATCTTCTGCCTTTTGCAGATGTTAATTGCTAAATTTGAAAAGAAATGAGCCTTCCGTAAGCAAGGAGGATTCCTCATGTATTTCCTTGTTGCTTTCTTGCTGCTGCTGCAGGTGCTCCTGCTCAACAGAGGAGTTGTTGAGACTCACTTCAGCGTGGTCTATCCAGAGAGAGCTGTGGGCTGCTGCTTCACCTTTACACCCCGGGAGGGCATGCTTTTGCCTTTCGAGCATCAGGTCATCGGGATCTCCTTCAATGCCACTGTCCTGGGGCAGTTCACAGAAGAATTCCAGTTCAGTGTGAAGGGATCCCCTGAGCCTCTGACGCTGACTGTGAGGTGAGGAGGGTTCTGAGAGCTTGCTGGTCACATTTGTAGCTGTCTCTGGGTAATCATCTCCCATCTACCTCATTTGCTGATGGAGCAGAGAAAGAAAAGGCTTGTCTGAGGTCTTAATCTTGGCTCTCATCCTGGCATCCCCACACTAAGAGCCCACACTAACCTTGACTCCACTTTGACCCTGACTGCTTGCGACTGCAGCAGCAAATGAAGTGTAATTGTCGGCAAGAGGGAGTCATGGAATAGTTTGGGTTGAACACACCATTTGCTGTGGTTGAACACACCATTTGCTGTGGTCCTTGATTTTGAACTGAGAGGCAGAGTTGGCACTGGTTGGCATCAACCATGAAATAAATCCATGGGTGTTGTGCAGCTTCACGTGGTGATTCAAGTGAGTGTTGAGGAGTCCTGGAGTTTGGAGCCTTAACGGCTGGTGAATTTAAGGGCAGGTGAGGTGATGTGGTGGGTTCAGGTTTCATTATCCCTACAACTGCTTGAAAGGAGGATGGAGCCAGGAGGTGGCTGGTCTCTTGTCCCAAGTAACAAGGGAAAGTTCAAGAGGAGACGGCTTCAATCTGTGCAGGGGAGTTTTAGACTGGATGTTAGGAAGAATTTCTCCCCAACAGGGTGGTCAAGCATTGGAACAGGCTGCCCAGGGCAATGGTGGAGTCACCGTCCCTGGAAGTGTTCCCAAGCCATGTAGACGAGGCCCTTAGTGACGTGGTTTAGTGGTGGCCTTGGTAGTGCTGGGGTGACAGTTGGACTTGATGATCTTAAAGGTCTTTTCCAAGATAGATGATTTTAGGATTCTCTGTTGGCTGGTTTAAGACATGTTGCTCTTGGATGTGGCAGGGGGTGCACCGGTGATAAGCTGATGCTTTCCTCCAAGATTCAACTGTTCACTGTGTTGAATTGTTGCTGCTGTTGTCAAAGGATGTTTGGGGCTCCCCTGGCTTCATATCTCAAAGGCCTGCCTCCATAATGATTGCATGAATCAAGATCTTCTGAGAAAGGTGTTCCTGTACTCCATGGAAAGAGCAGTTCCAGCTAAGAAATGCCAAAGCAGGAAACCTGTGGCTGGGAAGGGTAGTTACACTGACTCTGCTTTACTGGGGACACCCCTGCGCCCACCACATTACAGATGGGGAAACTGAGGCAAGGAACCATCACTTGTTTGGTGTCCTTCATCAGGCCATCAGCAACTTGGGAACATACCCTGCATGACGCTGTGCCCCAAGCGCCACCAGCAGCTATGGCCTGCTGACCACTTTGCTTTGGCTGCCTCCTGTCCGCCTGGATGCTGTGCTGAGCGTGAGGGTGAGGGGTTGATTTGAAACCCCCTGAGGTTCTCAGACCAACTTTTACCCACCGGAATGGTAAGGAAAGCTGAAGGCTTTGCAGTTCTCTTTAACCAAGGCAATGTCTCCTCTGCCTTTGTCCTCACAGTGGCTGTGTCATTGGACCGGCGTTTCACTTCGATGTATCGTGCCTCTGCTTCGGTGAAGTCTCTTTTGGTAAGTGTGCCCTGGGCTTGGGCTGCAGGGTGAGAGGCCTGAGCCTTACCCAAACGGAGCACTTGGCCAGAACAGCATTGTCACTTGTGTTCCTCCATAGCCACCTTCTGCGTGTTGAAACCAGGACTGCCAGCTGCTCAGGCAGCATTTTGCCATCATGAGAGCAAAGAGAAGCAGATAGAATGGCACAGACCCAATTGAACGGTTCAAATAGAACCAAAGGAGTAGAAAGTCAGTGTTCTCTGGTGTCCCTCACAGTCAGTCCAGCCCTGATCTCCCAGTCCTTGGCAACAGAATGACTGGGAAAGTCCTTCTTGTCCCAGGACAACTGGAGAAGGGAGTTGAAGGCAAGTTGTAGCTTGTCCTGGGTGAATGTTGGTGTTGTGAGGCAAGGGCACCATTCAGCCACCTGACCATTAGCGTGAGAAATTAATTAGTGCTGTGAGGCTCCCAGGTAGCCTGCCCAAGCAGTAGCTCTGCATTGGGCACCTGTGTCCTCTGACATGGGCTCCTCCTTCCCCACCAAAAGCCCAGCTCTGTCAGCTGTGCACCCAGAGCATCTCCACTGAGATGCAGATTCTGGTTCTTCATCTCAGTCTCACAAAGGGCTTCTCACTGAGATGGTCTAAAGTTTAAATGTGAACTCAACCCCCCCGATCAGCTGTGATTGTGTCAGTGGCTTCCATTATGGAAAGCAAGCACCAAAGCTGAAGCAATGTCAGCCTTTGTGGGGTAATGAAAGCCAATGTGCAGCCTGGCTGTGTGTCCCCACTCCTTCGGGAGGGTGAGACACAGGTCCTGCTTGTTCTTGAGCAAGCATCAGGTTTGGCTCCAGTGAAGTGGGCTGTGAGTTGTCACGGGCTTAGTCTTGGCTGCCCCAAACATCATCTCTTTGATGACAACATACTGCTTTTATCTACTGAAAACTGTGGAAGTGTTTGTGGAGTTCATGGGGACTTTTCTGGATTGACTTTTCGGAGTAAATGCTCTGGATGTACCGCCATCACTGAGAAGGAATTGGTGCTGGTTTGGGGGAGGTGAGAGCTCCTCACAGTTAGAGGGAGACACTTGTGGTGTTCAGCATCACACTGAGTGGGCATTTCTGTGTGACCAGCGTAAAAGGGAGCTTAATTGACAACAACTTCCCCACAGAGCTTCTTAATCAGCTGTAATTGCCATTGAATGGAGGCAAACTCCAAGGACAGTTTTATCACAGCAGGATGTCCACACCAGGAATCACAGGTTAATAAACTCCCGTTGGTGTCCTCTTGCCAGGCTTTCCTCGCACCCTGTGCTGCCGCCTCACTAACGCTTCCTCGGTGCCCTTCAACTTCAACCTTCGCATTCCTGGGGATGGCTCGGGAGCGCCCAGCGTGACCAGTTTTGCTCAGGTGTCAGACAGCATTGGTCTGTCCTGGAGAAAGCGAGCCCGAGGTGCCAACAAGCCAGCTGAATTTACCATCAGGCCCTTCACAGGGACCATGTGCTCCGAGGGACACTTGGATATCCAGGTATGGGAAGAGCCCAGCCCTGCGTGCTTCAGAGGTGGAGCTGGAGCTTCAGTGATGTTGAGGGGGCTTCAGCACTGCTGGCTCTGAGCATCTGCGAGTAAGAGATCTGCCCTAGTGCTGGGCTTTACATGTGCCCTGGCAACCGCAAAGTGTATTCAGTAATTCCGATGTTGTCCAAAGACTTCTGTTACTGCCAGAGACTGTGCTCTACACATGAACCAGCAGAAGAATTAAGGCAAACATAGAATCCTAGGCTGTTTTGGGTTGGAAGGGACCTTACAGCTCATCCAGTTCCAGCCCCCTGCCATGGGCAGGGACACCTTCCACCAGACGAGGTTGCTCCAAGCCGCATCCAAACTGGCCTTGAACACCGCCAGGGATGGGGCAGCCACAGCTTCTCTGGGCAACCTGTGCCAGGGCCTCAGCACCTGCACAGGGAAGAACTTCTTCCTGATATCTCATCTTCCTAATATCTACTAAATCCTCCCTTTTCTTGCTGTGGAACAAGATCTGGAAGGCACTGGATCTGGACGGTGGGTTTTGGGAGTGATGAAGTATTTGATGCTTTTGTCTTCCAGGTCACGCTGTGCTCCAACACCGTGAAGAGATACAAGCTGGCCCTGGTGGTAGATGTGGATGGTGTTGGCAAAGAGCTGTTATCACTGCCCGTCAGAGCCAGGTACCAGCATTTCCCTTGCAGCCCATCTTCTTTCCCTGTGAATCTTCCACAAGCAAGTGGTGCTGCCTTGCATAGAGCTGTCTGGCTCCAGCTCCAAGTGAGGAGCGTTCCTCAATGAGCTAGTTCTGCCCAGCTAGACAGGAGAACAGCCGCGCATGGAAAGCAGTCCACGATGAGCAGCACTTGTACTCAGCCACAGGCACGGCCCGGAGCCTTTTCCTACAGGGAACAGTAATTATATTCCTTTTGGCCTGCTCTGAGGGGTTGAGGTGTAATGTTTCCAAAGGGCCGCCTCTCCTGCTTCCTACAAGTGTTGGACTTGTGCTGAGTTGTGTCCAGAATCCAACACTGGTTTGGGCCACAGTGAGCAGCTGCTGCAAGCTGTTGTCTGTCTCAGTTAAGGAAGGGGCGTGCGAATGGGCAAGGGGCTTAGGGCAGGAGTGGTGAGGGAAAAGTAAAGGCTAGATCTTATGAAAGACAAAGTAGTCCTTGGTGTGGAAGCTGAGCTCAGGTTTTTCTGCTTCCCTCTGGCTCTGTTGAGCGTTGATACTCTCAGACTTAAGCTAAAAGTTGTTCTTGCTTCAGCCAGATTCAGGCCTGTTGTGCTGCAGTGGGTGTCAGTTCAATGACAAGAGGGATGCAGTTCACTGGTGCTGTTCCCTCTCTCAGGCAGAGTTGTGCAGTCAGTGCCTGGGCTGCAGTTGTGTAGAACAGGTGCAAATGGGAGCAGCTGATGTGTGGACCCGTGGGGAAAGGACCAAGGCAGCCACAGGGCCTGGGAGAGGGTTATCACTCATGGTACAGGGCAGGTGGTGACCTGTGCCCTCCGTTGCTGGGGTAAAGGGCTGGATTTCAGGCAGGGACACCGCAGTGTTTTCCCTGGGACCCTGGAGTCTGGTGTTCCTGGAGCCTTGGTGAGCGCTGCTCCTCGGTGGGAAAGCTCCCTCAGAGCTCACACCTTGCTGGGACCATTGGGAGGGTCCTTGCAAGCCTCCTGGGGCAAAGGAGGGGCAAAGCTGACCTGGGACAGGGCACCGTGCTCTGCCTGGGCATTGGGCAGCTTTTGTGATGCTGAGTCTCAGGGTCCGCCCCTCTTTTGCAAGAGGTTGTTGGGTAAAAAGAAATTGAAGGCTGTTTGTCAGCGTAGGGGTATTAAATGTCTATTTGACAGTGACCAATGTGTCATGCTCCATTTGGTGCTCATTGAGAAGTAAGCAAGTAAGCAACACTGTCTCAGAATCTTAATTCCCTTTTGCTCCTCTCTCTGCCTAGATGTGTAATTCCCACGCTGCGAGTGCTCCACCCTGCTGTGCCTTTTGGACGATGCTCTCTCAAAGTCCCTTATCAGCAGATGCTGACCCTTGTGAACGACAGCAACCTTCCAGGCTGCTACTGGGCTCTTCCTCAGGTTTGGCATCCCATCCTCCTCCTGCCTCCAATGTCACCTAGGGGTTTGTTCGGGAAAAAGCAGGTTTGGTTATGATGTTGCTGGTTTGTATTCGACCCTAAAGGTTTGCTGGGAACAGGAACCTACCTGAATATCAACTTCAGGGAGCAGCTTAAGCTCTCCAGGAAGCAGATTATATTCTAGTTTTTGGATGCTTTTCAATGCAGGAAAACTTGTAGGGCTGTGAAAAGCTGCTGCAAGGAGGCTGCCGGGACAGGATGGGGGTTGTGGATGCAGCAGCTTTTGGACCCCCACAGGATGCTGAACCCATACAAGTCTTGCATCTTGAGTTGTGCCTTTCTGCTTTCTCCTAGGGATTTTTAGATGTGTGTGATTTGCCGTTGTGGTAGATGTTAAAGAGTTGGAAGTTTCCTCAAAGGTCACTCTCAAGTCGTGTTTGATTCTGTCCCTTATAGGAGAACAAGGCTGCTGCTGCTGTGTGGTACTCCAGCCCTGAGCCCCGTGGGATTATCCAGCCTCACAGCTCAGTGGAGATCCCGTTCACACTGGAAGTCCAGGTGACAGGAAAGCAGGACACCGTTGCTCGTGTTGCAGTGTTTGGGAGTAAAGAATCCCCACTGGTGAGTCTGGGGCAGATATGTGCCTTTGTGCCTCTCATCTTGGTGGGATGTAAAGCGTACAGGGGTTCTTCCAGGGAAAATGATCTATGGCTGTTGTCTACAAGGAAAGAAGGGAATCATGGCATAAGCAACACTAACGCCTGGAGAAGAGGGAGGCTGGTATCCCCTTAGGTGGTGTGTCTGACACTTCCATGTGTCAGTATGGAAGTGTCTGACACAGCATTTAATTACGGGTATGTGAGAAGGATAACAAGCCTAATCTGAAACCCAGAGCAGTCCTTGGCTCTTGTACTCTGCTGCGTTTGTTAGAGCTGAGCAGCAACTGCTGCTTCATTAGAACGTGTATTGAGGAGCAGGCAGGGATACCCTGAATCCTGCTGCATCGAGCGCTGTGTTGGAAATGACGCCAAAGGGATGTTCTGTCCAGAGCTGGAATGCAGCTTTTGCTGAAAGTCAGGTCTATCATGTGTGAGCAGCATCCATCCATCAGATCTCCTTGCCAAAAGCCCCACCACGAACACCAGAGTTTCCACACTGCTTGCATCTGGAGCACAGAGACTTTGTCTGTGCACCAAGCTTGGAAGTGGATGAGGCAAAGCCTTCCTGGGCTGAAGCCTGCTAAAAGATGTTGTCTGCAACAACAGCAATGACAACAAAATGTAGACAAGAGGACAGTGTCTGTAATCTCCTGGCTTCATCTGGCTGAAACTGAGAACAAATCTAGTTAATGAAACTTTATTTTAAAATGCTATTAACTTTTGAAGCAGCTGTTTTACAATGTCGTGTCAAATCTTGGAGCATGAAAGAGGATGTCAGAGGGTTGCTGGGAACCTGAAGCTTTCTGTAACGGAAAATAAGGCTGACATTTTGAAAGTGCTTGCAGGGATTTAAACTTTTCTTCAAGTGAATGGAAATGCAGCTACTAAATGCCCTGGATGCCCCCAAGTGTCTCCACTCCACCCTGTTGTGGATATGCATGTAGACCAGTCAAAAGGAAGGGCAGGCAGTGCTGGGAGGTCTGAAGTTTGATCACAGTTGCTCTTATGAGCAACTTCTATTTATATAGAAGGAATATTTCCCTTGAAGAGGAAAGTTTCTCCCCACTAGAATAACCAGTTGTTGTAACTGTGAGCTGCTTTTGAGCTGGTGGTTTCTTGCACAGCTTTTACCCTTGGGCTAGCAGTTTGGAGTTTCAAAGTTCACCTAAACTTAATCTTTCTGATGTGGAGGTGAACATGTCAATCTTTTGGCCAAAGGGTGAGCATTTCAGCTGGATGATTGTGGCTGTCCCTAAAGACATGGCACGTGGGACTGAGTGACCCTGTGTCTGGTCAGTCCATCCTCAAGGCACTGCGCTCGTGCTTGGCTGCTGCTCGCAGACAGCAAATGCTGCTCAAAACCTGGCTTGGTGTTGCCGGCACAGATGGGAGTTTCTGGGTGTCATTTTCTCTAGGTCTGCCTTATGGCTTGAGTGCAGCTTCAGGAGTTCCGTGGTAGCTGACTCCTCGAGAGCTTTCTGGGCCAGCAGAACAGCCGCTGTCCTGTTATACATCCTGTGCTGCTGGGACATCCTAATGTATGGATCATCTGATGTAAACCTGAGCTCAGGGGCGTGGCTGCCGTATATTCCAGAAAGCAAGATATTGCAGTATCTCAGACTGGTTTGGGTTGGAAGGGACCTCAAAGCTCATCCAGCTCCAACTCCCTACCATGGGCAGGGCCACCTTCCACTAGAGCAGATAGCTCCAAGCCACATCCAAGCTGTCCTTGAACAGTGGTAGGGATGGGTCAGCCATAGCTCCTCTGGGCAGCCTGTGCCAGAGCCTCACCACCCCTCACAGGGAAGGACTTCTTTGCAGGATCCCATCTTGATCTCTCCCCTGTCAGTTTAGAGCCATACTTCCTTGTTCGGTGCCCACAGGCCCTTGTCCAAAGCCCCTCTCCAGGTTCCTTTTTGGCCCCTTTAGGCATTGGAAGTTGCTTTCAGGTCTCCCCAGAGCCTTCTCTTCTTCAGGCTCTACAAGCCTGGTTAAGCTTTGGGGTGTTTGGAGCTGGGGAAATCCAGCCAGACTGGATAAACTCTCGTTGGTTTTAGTGATGTGAGAAGGGGGTTTAGCAAAAGGATCCACATTCCTCCTCCACTAGCCTGTGCGACTTCTGCAGGAGCAAACTTTTGGGTCTCAGGCTGTCAAGAGAAAAAAGTACTGCTCAAATGATGCAATTAATAATTAATGTCTCAATGCAATAAGTAATTAATGCTAAGAATGCACACAAGCACAAATGAGAGGCAACTAACTTGCTTGATCTCCACTCTGAAGAGCTTTGCTGTCAGCCTGTGCTGGTTTTCACAGAAGCAGCTTTGGGAAGGTTGGAGAAGTTCGTGTGCAGTGGGGCTGTGCAGCCGCAGCAGTCAGGCAGGGTGGTTTATGGCATGATGGAGCAGTACAAGGAGCAGGCATAGGCACAGGGTAGAGGAAGGAGAGCTGACAGCATGGAGGAGGTGTGAAAAGCATTCATGGGAGATGGGGGTTCTGTATCCCCTCCTAATGGGATCTTGTGGCTTTCAGATCCGCGGGGACCACTCCAGATGCCACCTTTGCTCCAGCTTCACAATGCTGACAGCTTCAAACAGTCAGAATTCCCCAGCCTACGAGTACCTTTAGAGCTGTCCAGTCATTCCAAACTTTCCCTGTTGTTTTTTCTCTTTCCTGCCTGCCTCCTGGAGCAGAAAGTCCATTTATTGAGCACTGGAGAAGGACCAGTTGTCCACGTGCACCCAAGTGAGATAAATTTTGGCAGCATCCAAGTTCTACAAGATGTCTCCCGAACCCTCCACCTCTCCAATCAGTCTGTCATCCCTGCATCCTTCTCGGCAAAGATGGTAAGTGTCGCTGGGGCTGTTTTCCAGTGCAGGTGACTGGCCTGTAGCAGCCTGTGACTGGATTATTTGTTTATATGCAACATTTCCACATCACTGTCTGAGAGAGAAAGCAAGATGTTCCATCCCAGTGCAGCAAGAGGAGCCTGGCTCTGGGGGCGGTTGTAGCAGGGGCACCTGTCAGTAAAAGGGAGTTTGCAGAGACGTTTGAGCAGAAAGGAGTTCATTTCTGCAAGTTCTCCCTTTATTTTGTGTAAGGCGTTTAGCTGTGAGAGTCTTTTGTTTTGGAGCTGAGAGGTCTGTCCTCAAGGTGCTTACGGTAAAGTGGGTTTCACACCTCCTGGGGGTCACACCAGCTGGGTTGTTGTCTGGAAATAGACTTGTACGGGTTGTGTACCTACTGAGCCTGTGGGCTCCGTAACATTGTAGAGCATGTGGCTGAAGAAAGAGGCTCTTTAATTCCTGGAGGCCGCATGGCGGGACAGGCTGCAGAGCAGAAGGAGATTGTGTGATCCTCTGGCAGGAGCTGATGTGGCCAGGAAGGGCTCGTGTGCTGGGGCTGGGGGTGCTCCCCACTGGAGGGGAGTCTGTGAGAGGCTTCAGAGGGGGTTTGTTCTCCTGCAGGCTGGGTGGTTGAAGTTCTGGAGCTGCTTCAGCCAGGCCTGTCGCTGGGGACTTGGCTGTGTCTGCGCGTGAAGCATCCAGCAGTGTGTGAGAGCACAGGCTCAGCCCCCTGGGCAAGGAGGAGGGGGCTGAATTTCCCTCCTGCTGCTTTTCCAGCTGTTTGGGGGTTAAATAGAACCTCAAAGTGGGGGATTCCCAGGGCAGGTTTCTTCGCACCATAAAAACCTGCTTTCCATCTCTGCAAAGAGCAAGCACCCAGTGCCCTCAGCAGCTGCCTCCTTCAGTGCCCTTTCTAACTTGCTGGTAAGCAAAGCAATTGTTAGTGTGCTTGCCAGGGGAAACCAAACATGCCCTATTGCGCTGTGCCTCTTGGCAACTGAATTACAGAGGGTTAGAAGTCTTCAAGACAGCTGTGCTTCTAGAAGCAAGCTGAGAGCTTTTCCCAAAGGAAAAGCAGGAGGAGTTTGGTTATTAAATGTTGCGCTTGGCAGCAGCTGGCCAAGCCGTAGGCATGTCCTGGAGAGCCCCGATGTGCAGAGTGGTGTCCCTGGTCTCCCCAGCCTGGCAGGGAGGGCAGATACGATCATGGAGGGGTGAGCTGTGGACAGGGAACACAAACGGAAACGAGCTCTGCCCCTTGATTGCGGAAAACATCCCCTTGATGGTGCTCGGGGCAGAGGCTAAACCGCAGTGGTCCCCATGCTTGTGCTGAGGAGATGCTGGTGCTGAGGAGCCAGGAGGAGGCCGGTTGGTGGTAGGAGCATGTAGCCAGCCTCAGGCTCTGATCTCCACCTCCTGTAGGGCTCGGGGTGCTTTTGGGCTGTTTCCTGCCACTGGCTGTTTGCGTGGATAAGGAGCAGCTTTGAAATGAAGAGCACAGGGTCCCCCCCACCAGGAATGCTGAACCAGCCGGGACAAGGCTCTGCGCCCAGCTGGTGCAGGAGGGGGTTCATTTCCCCTTCGTGAGCAGCCCCACAAGGACAGTGGGTCAGCCTGACAAGGCGGGAATGCTCTTGGAGCTATGGCTTGATCAAGCGCAGCTGCATTTGTAGTGTGGAGGTCTGCTTCCTCTGTCACTTGTGCAGGGCCAGAGTGACCAGGTCACTTCAATGAATCAGCTGCAAGTAGCTTCAAGAGAACTGATTGTGGTGTCTCCTCAGCCATCCCTTAGGGCAGCTATCCCTCCCTTCCTCCCTCTCTCCTTCCCTCCCTGCATCCATCCGATGCACACTGGTGTCCATTGTAACCAAGTTGTGGAAGCTTTTATTCACAATGGATGTCTGTGCTGGGATCAGATTCTGATCATTGTGGTGAACTTCTGAAGGGATGGATCCCAGCCCTTACTGATTACTCAGGGACTCTGTTGTCCAATAGCACAAGCTGCTACAGGGTCAGAAATAGCCACTGTCTTTGTGTATCCAGTGCATACAGCTATGGCATCATTTTCCGGCGCACTCAAGGATAAGCAAGTAGCAGAAATGTTATCAGCGGGTGGGTATTTGTCTTGAAAGTGGGGGGATTTTGTAGCATGGCTCCAAGAGGTTTCTTGTCTCTGGGACACAGGCTGGATTGGGTGCCGCAGAAGCTGACCTAGAAACCCAAGAGGATGTGTCTCAGCAGAGCCCTGTGGTCCTGTCAGGTCTCCTGTTCAGCACTGCACTGTGCTGCCCCTTGGAGCCTGAGCAGATGCTGCCTGAAAGAATGAGGACAGGATGCAAATCGTCCTCCCCTGGCATGGGCTGTTGGCCTGGCTGGGCCCAGCAGGGCTGTGCTGGGTCACCCCAGGAAGTTGAAGGTCTGGCTCTGTCGAGACAGCCATCCTTATTCCTCAGGAATAGTTCCTGGGGTACAGATTTCTGCCCGGCTTGTTGCCAAGCTTTGATAAATGAGCTTTGTCAGAGAGCAGAGCTCTCGGGGCTCCTTTCGAAGCGAGCTGCCCTGTGTCAGCATGAATCAGAGAAGTTGTACATGAAAGTCAATGGAATCTTCACACCCGCTGTCTTGGTGTGAATGTGTTGGCTGGGCAGCCCTTGGCTTTAGTTTCCATGCTAAATGAGTGTTTGGTTGTCTTCCAGGCTGGCGAAAACTCGTGCTGGAGTATTGGACCCAGTCAAGGAGTGATCCCTGCCAAGGCCGAGGTGTCTGTGGCTGTCACTGCAAACTTGGATGACACGGAGCAATTCAAGGACGAGGTGGTGCTGTTCATTGAGAACAGTCGTACCTACATCATCCCTGTCCAGGCTGTTGGCATTGGCACCACGATTGTCATTGACAAACCCTTTGGCCCGAAGCTCCAGCTGGGACCCTGCTTCAGGTAGGGAATCTCTTGGCTCCCGCTTCCCCATGGGCTCAGCAAGGAGGAGTTCTGCTGCAGTCCCTCAAGCTTCTTCAGTGCTCAAGGTCCTGGCTCTGCTTCCCTGAAGCCACAGGGATTCCTTTAGAAATATTTGATGGCCATTTGAAAGTCGTTAGGTACTCGGAAAAGCCACCAAGCTGGAAACCAGTTGCTAAATTGTTGCTGAATTGTCTTTAGTCATAATCCATTTGTTTCCTCACTTTATCAAACAAAGATTTGCAGGAAAAGAGCAGGTCCTGGAAGCCTCCATCTGGGAAATGCTGCATTACAAACATAAACATGTTTCTCTTTGCAGTGATGTTGCTTACTTTCCCATTCCCTGTGGAGTACAATCTCACAGCAGCAGCAAGCCTGGGCAGTAGCTTGTTAGCAGCTGCTCAACTGAATGAATGGTGCTGGTTTATTTCCCCTCTGCCTGGGAGCCCTGGAGGAGCAGCAGAATTTCTTTGGCCTGTGTCACCCCCCTGTTGGCTCCTCTGCCCTACTCCGTGTATGGTTGCTCTTTATTAGACGTGGTGGCTCTTTCCTGGTTTCTCCTGCCTGCTTCCCGAGGCACAGGCAAGCGAGGGTGGATAGAGGAGCAGGTCTGGAAAGGGGAGGAAGCGTGGAAGTGCAGAAATCTGCTGAGGTGGAGTGGGATAAATGAAGAGTCTTAATTGAAATTGCTGAGCTGGAAGGAGAAGATTCACTGGTCCCAACGTGTGTGTCTGAAACCAGGCATGTTCTTAAAGACAGGAGAAAAAAAGTGCTGTTTGCCTTGTGTTGGAGGCCTCTTCAGACAAGAAGAGCAGTCTTCTTGGGGTGCCTCTTCCTTTCTCTGGCTGCAAAGAGGGTCTGTGGTACTCGGATACCTGAATTCTTGGTGTAGAAAGAGCAGGTTTATCCTACCTTAAGCACTTGGAATAGATTCTGGGGGGGTAAATATGCACCCATGAGCGATCCACATAAGCAGGGACATTGCAGGGAAGTTGGTGCTTGTGCAGAGTTTCCTGTGCTCAGTGCAGCCACAAAGTGACAACACAACAGAAGGGACAGTGTCCCTGTGATTCATATCGTTGTTCTCTGCCCCCCTTTATGTCTTTTCCTGTAGGCTCAGTTAGGAGCTGTTGGCATTGCTGTCGGCTGCAGAGCTGCCACCAAAGGGTGGTACGCTGGGGGCCATGAGGGTTGGATGCTCCCTAAGAGACACCTCAGAGGCATGAATAGCAGCTCCCAAGGGGAAGGTGGAATGGCAGCGAGGCTGTTCCTCCACCCACTTGCAGCTGGGACAGGCTCTTCATGAAGCTCTTCCTTGGTGGGTGCAAGCAGAGCAGCTGCTGTATGGTGACAAACGTTGGGGTAGCCAAGGTCTGGCTTTTGGTGAAGCCTTGCACTCGGTCAGCCTTCTTGGAGGTGGTTTTGTTGCCGAGAGTACAGCCAGGTCATGCCCTCCGGGTGCTGAAGGTGGGTGGCCACTGGCAAATAGGAGCTCCCCTGCCATTTTGTGTCTCTGCTTCTCCTGTAGCCTGGATCCCTGCTGTTACCGCTTCCAGATGACGAACAAAGGACGACGCACCCATCTGCTTTATTGGACCACAGAAGGTGGCACCACACTTCAACAGTGCAATCATCTCCCTCCCATCAGTAACACCAAGGGCAAGGTTTCCTCCTGCGGCCCTGTGTTTACACTTCAGCCACTGAGGACGGAGCTGATGCCCGGCCAGACAGCTGAGATGGTGCTGGAAGGCTCCTGCAGAACCCCCCAGGTGAGCTCCCCATCGGGGCATTTCTGCAGCCCCTTGACATTTGCCTGAGCAAATGAGCAAGTGCTTTTGAGAACCTGGTTTCGTGGCATAAGTTACCATGGCAGCACCAGTTGCTTTCCATGCTCGCCACCATCAGTTGCTGAGGCTTTTTGAGTTCCATGGCTACCATCAAGTCAACTTGCTGGTAGCCTGAAGGAACTGTGGCCCCAGGCTCTGTCCAGCCTGGCGTTGAACACTGCCAGGGATGGAGCATTCACCGCTGCTTTGGCAACCTGTGCCAGTGCCTCACCATCCTCACAGTAAAGAACCACTTCCTTCTATCTAACCTGAACTTCCCCTGTTTGAGTTTAAATCCATTACCCCTTGTCCTGTTGCTGCAGTCTCTGCAGAAGAGTCCCTGTCTGGCATCCTTGTAGGCCCCCTTCAGACAGGGAAAGGCTGCTCTGAGGTCTCCACGCAGTTTCTCTTCTCCAGGCTGAACAGCCCCAGTTTTCTCAGCTGGGCTTAAAGTTACAGGTAGACTGGGAGCCCAGGCAGAAAGTAACTAAAGAAATGGCAGGTTTTCCGTGTGGGGAAGCAGTGAGTGAAACAAAATCCCCAGGAAGGTCGGGAGTGTCTGGGAGCAGCCTTGATTTTCCTCTGTAGACAAACACGGGCCGGAAGCTTATCTGGCACGGAGAGCGGGACGAGAGAAATGAAGCCAGTGCGCCAGCTCTGATGATCCGAATGACATCCATCCACATGGGAAACTGTTCCAGGGATCATTAGGACTGAGAGCTTGACTTGTGTCAGTATTTCCATCACCACTGACCCCAGTCCCGCAGCAAGCCCCAGGGTCCCGAGGGCAGGCAGGTGTTGTGGCACCCTTGGGTGGCAGCTCAGAGGGGCAGATTTCAGCAGGGTCACTGAGTGTTCTCGTCCCTGGACCCTTCTTTCCAGGGGAAATCCAGCTCTGCAGAGGAGCTGCCATCTGACCCTAGTGTGCATTGTCTGGCTCCAGAAGCACTGGGCACAAGTGAATGGGGAAAAAATCTGCATTAAGCTCCTGCTGCTGCAAGAGTTTGAGAGGTGTTTTAAAGGATTGTCGCAGTGGTAGCTTGAGGAAGACTTGATTTCTCACCTGATTGACTCCAATGGGACTGTCCGTGTGCAGTCCTGAGACCATAAGGCTTTGCTGAAGAGGGAAGAAGGTACCAGAAAGCAAATGAGGTGGTCAGGCCACTGGTGAGGGTGTCATGCCTGGAAAGCCAAATGGGCATCTCTGAGCTCCGCTGTGGCTACCTGGCTCCTGCAGTCCAAGCCAAGACCCTGGGATTGGGTTTTCCACCTTCCCTGGGTCTTGAGAACTTCATACTCTTGAGGTTTGTTAGAAGCCCAAGACCCTGCACTGCGCTTGCAGCACAGATGATTCTGAAGTTTGTAGGCTCTGAGGAAGGTTTGAGTTGTGGTGGCATATCAGTGGAAGAGAGGGATAAAGGGAGGAAAGTGGGGAAGTGAGACCATGAGGAATCAGGAAAAGAGTCTTGGATGTAAGAGCATCCAGCTTAAGTAGAGGATTTTCGTGCCAAGTGGAAGACATCTCTTTGCTGGGGAGGTTTGGTTTCAAACCAGCTCTAGGAGGACACAGTACATCCTAGGAAGGCAGGCTGGCTGTTTGGGGTTTTACCATGGATCCTTTCCACTAAACTTCCAAGGGAGGGTTTGCTGACCTTGATCCTTCTATCACCTGTTTCCCTTCATACAGTCTGGTTTGTTTTTTTGACTGAGTTCCACAGCTTTCGGTAAGCATTTTGCTTGGCAGTGGGACAAACCAAACCAATAATCATTTGGGGCAGGGATTGTTCTGACCGTTGTAGGCAGCACAAGACTCCTGAGGGCCTTTTGTGGCGGTTGGGTTGTAACATCAGGGACATGTGAGTGCAGAACGAAGAGGATGCAGCATACAAAGAAGAGAGGGCTCCTGAGGAGACCAATGGCTGTAACTTCATGCAGTAATGGGGTCTGTGGGTGGGTGGCTAACAAATGCAGTGTGTTTTCTGGACACCCTGATAACACCCACTGGGTGCCGTGTGACTCGCCTGTAGGTGGTGAAGGAGAAGCTGCTGTGTCACGCCATCGTGGGCAACGAGGGAGTGAAGAATCTGATCATGCAGGTGGACGTCACATGCGAGTTCATTGCTCCTGCTCTGCAAATATGCACCAGAGAAATCACTTTCCGGGTGGAGAAGGTAAGTCTGTGGATTGCATGGAGGGGAGGAAAGAGCTTAGGCTGAGCTTAGCTTTGAGGCTGCAACATCTTGTCACTGGAGCAGGGGCAGCAGGTTGTGGCCAGACTTTTGAGGTTTGGAGCTGGCTGCATGTGCACGTGAATGTTCAAAGCTGACCTCGGGCTGCTTCAGGCTCTCCGCTGCAGGCAATATCCTGCTTGCTTGTCTCCTCTGAGCAGCATCACCGCTTTACGAGCCTGGCAGAACTGATAAGGTGGTAAGAAACTCCTGTATGTGAGTGGAAATGGCCTTGTGCCTTTTGCCTGTGTGTCCTCTCTGCCCAGGAGAGGACACACAGCCGGAGCCAGACTGGGTTCACTTTCTGTTTTGGATCTTGTTGAAGCAGCTGCCTCCTTACGGGGCCTGCTCCTTCATCTGTACGTGAGACTGTTTCCCTGTCCCCTGGGGGAGGCTGTGGGTTCTAAATGTGAAAGCGTCTGACGCAGTTGGAGGAAAAACTTTCTGGAGGGGTAGGAACCAATTAAAAGAGTAAATAGAGATGGATGGGGTTGGAAAATTTGAAACACATCTGAAGGGGCGGAGGTCCATGGGCACTTCAGGTTCTCTTTTTCTTGTCTCCTGTTTCTGTAGCACCCTGGCGATGTCCTGACTCTTCAGTACAAGCCTCTGTCTTTAAAGAACATGTGCTCCCTGCCACTCAGCATGGTCCTTGCCTTAGAGCAGCCCTTCTCCATCTGCACTGCGGACCAGCAGCCTCTCCCTGCAGATGCTCAGGTGAGCAGCCCTGGACCTTCTTGCTGCTGGGCTCTGAAGAGGGATGAACGGGGTGGTGTGTCTCTGTTGGGAGGTCCTCCAGCAGGGAAGTGTGTCCTATAGAGTCTGCAGTTAACTGGCTCAAGCTAAATCAGCTTTAAAACGAGCCGCTGAAGGGAACAGAATGCCATGTGAAAAGGGAAGACACATCCTGGCTTGAAGACAGGAGAAGGAGGGAGCAGGTAACTAGGTCTGGGCAAGCTGTAGGAAAGGTGTCTCCTGGAAAGCATCTCAGCTCTCTAGCAGCCATCCTCAGATATCCTGGGGAAGAGCTTGCTGTCTTTGAGGGCAGCCCTGCCTTTGGGAAGGCACCGGCTGCTGCCTGGCTCCTGCCCTGGTGTTGGTAGAAATTGTCAGGCATGGACTCTGCGGGGCACATGTTGTTCTAGGTCCAGCCGCTGTTTCTGTGCGCCAGTGATCAGCCCCTGCACGGGTGAGGCTGCAAAGCCACTGCGCTTGTGGTGCAGGCTAAAGGAGTCCTTCCAGAGTCAGGGCGAAGGCCTGGATGGCAGAGTGCTGCTTTGGTTGTGCTTAGCACATGGCTTCTGCAGATCCAGAGTTCAGGAGAGCAATGTGGATTTCCTCTTGTATTGGTGCAGAGCACAGGACCACGAGTCTGGGATAGCTTCGGAGAAAAGGGTGGTGCTTGGTCAGACACTGTGAAGAAAATGAAGGATGAAGCGAGAAGCCCGTGTTGGGGTCACACGTTGAACATTTCCTCTTCATCTCCTTGCAGCCCATGAAGCTGAGGTCAGGGGAGGAACTTCAACTCTGCATTAGATTTAACCCTGCTTATGAGGAGGATTTGCTTATCTGGGCAGCAGAGAAGGCTCTGAAGATCAAGTTCCTGGAGCATCCTCATGAAGAGCAGGTCACTGTTCGGGGAGAAGTCTCCTTCCCGAATCTCCAGATGCAGACCACGGCCCTGGACTTTGGCTGCATCTTGAATGACACCAAGGATGTGCGTTACATGGAGATGACCAACTGCAGCCCATTGGTTGTCCAGTACCACTGGTCATTCCTGAAGGACAGCCAGGTGAACCCAGTGAGGTATGTGCACCTTTCCCTCTCCTGGAAGCTCTTCTTCCTGATGTCCTGTTTGTGCATTGCAAAGCCGGAGGCCGTTTGCCTGATCTGACAAATTGTTTTCAACCTTCCCTTGAGGAAATCACACCTCCCAGCTGTGCTTAGCCAAGGGGCTCAGGGAATAAGTGTTCTCCACCAGTTTGATGCTGGGAAGGGGACAGCGTTCTCCAGCCAAGCTGGGACTGGAAGACATTTCTGACCCTTTTCACGTAGCCGTAAGCTGGAGTCCTGCTTTGTCTCTGCAGCTACAAAGCCAAGCTTCAGCACTTGGACGAGCAGACGTAGAAGGTGACCTCTTCTCCTTCCCTGCTAACCCCATCTGTTGTCATTTCGTACTAAGATCCTACCCAGGCACTGGCACCAGAGTGACACGCTGCTGTCCCAGTCCCTTGCTCTGCTTTGCTGTAGCCCTGTATGGGTTCCTGGGGGCAGGAAGGCTGATGTAGAAAGCTGCTTTCTCTGGCCTTCATGGCCTGAGGCAAACACCCACTTGAAGTGAGTGTTCGTCTGCTCAACTGCACATCGCATTCACGGAAGAGCTGTTTAGAGTTTTACAGAGGAATGACAGGTTCTGCTGTGGCTTTTGGTCCAGCTGTTGATGCTGGAGGGAGCCCTTGTATGGACATCTCTGGGAAGGAGGACCATCCAGTGGTGCTCTGTGGTTTCCAAACTCGAGCAATCTTGCAGTGGTGGTGAAGCACATCCAGAAACACATTCGTAGTGTTCCTCCTGCTGTGGCTTCTCTGCATAGTACAAAAGTCTGGCCCGGGCAGTTTGAAGGACGGTAGCAAATGGTTTTCCGTGATGCCCTAGGAAACCCAGCAAAGTTCACCATGGGGCACTGAAGTGCTGCTATTACAAAGAAGAGAACTCCTCAGGAAGCAGTTGTTGTGATGGGAATTGGGATCTGACTCAGGAGAAGTGACCTCTTGGGAAGTGGAGATGAGCTGTGGCTATTGGGAGGGCTTGGGGGAGACGACCAGGGCACTGGGGTGGCCCATTCTCAGCTGAGTTCTACCAAGTAACACCAGGTCTTTAGTGGGGCCCTTCTTGATGCATGACACCTTCAAGAGCGGACCCTAAAATGCAGGGGCAAGTCTGAAAAAGCAGCTGGAGGGAGGTGAGCAGGGCTGTCAGCTCTGCTGGGAGCCCCCTGCCCTCTCCTGTAGCTTAGATCAGGCTTTAATTCCAAGCTAAAGGGAAAATCTAGTTTTGATTAGATAGATTTGATAGGAATCTTTCTAATCTAATAGATAAGGTAGGGACGGATTTGGATTTGATAGAACAAAGCATGTGTTTTCTAATAGCAGAGAAGCAAGCACATCCCAGCGAAGCCTGTGTGGACTTAATTTCCTCTGCAGCCACTTGTTGGGCAGTGGCCTGTTTATCTTTACTCTTAGTTTTGATTAGAACCAGTTTAGGTGTTAGGAATGTGAATGGGAATCAGTTTTCAGCTGTTAGTTGCCCTGTCTCTGCTTGAATTGGCTTTGCTGGGCCTGAGCCTGCAGGTGCTTATTTTGTGGCGGGTGCTGAGTCGTTGCATTGTTGGCAGCAGGGGGTCCTGAGCACCTGGGCAGGATACAGCCTCTGCCCTGCGCCCTGCCGAGGGGTGTCCACCCCTCCAGAGGGTTTGCACGGCCCCTTGGCTGCTCCTTAGTGCTGTGGACACGACAAGAGCTCCTCTGCTGCTCTGCACGGTCATTAAGCAGTGTTGTGCCCTCTCTGGGTCGCTCAGCAGACACCATGTGATGCTCTGTGCTAGAGTTGGAAATGAAGGTGGTCTCCAAAGTGTTACCACCTCAAATGGCTCATTAGGAGCCTGCAGAAGGGCAGCATGTCAGATGTTATTTCCGGTCCACACTAAGCGCTGTTGGTATTCTAGATTATCAGCTCTTACTCAGTCTGACATGGAGGGCATCAAACATCAGGTCTCGTGAAGGTGAGATCAATAGAATGGAACTTTCCCTACCTCGAACCTTGCTGGAGCTGGTCATCAGAGACTCCCAGGATCAGTCACACACATTTATTTTGGTCAGGAGAGAAAAATGCTGTTTCTCCGCCTCGACAAGACTTTGTGTGCTTACATTTTTTCCTTCTAATTGTCCCACCCATCATTTCCTCCTTGCTCTTTGGTCACTGATGCCCTTTGGGGCAGAGTGATAATAGAGAATCATAGAATCATAGAATAGTTAGGGTTGGAAAGGACCTTAAGATCATCGAGTTCCAACCCCCCTGCCATGGGCAGGGACACCTCACACTAAACCATGTCACCCAAGGCTCTGTCCAACCCAGCCTTGAACACCACCAGCAATGGCGCATTCACACATTCCCTGGGCAACCCATTCCAGTGCCTAACCACCCTTACAGTAAAGAATTTCTTCCTCATATCCAGTCTCAACTTCCCCTGTTAGAGTTTGAACCCGTTACCCCTTGTCCTCTCACTGCATTCCCTCATGAAGAGTCCCTTACAGCATCCCTATAAGCCCCCTTCAGATATTGGAAGGCTGCTATGAGGTCACCACGCAGCCTTCTTTTCTCCAGGATGAACAGCCCCAATCTTCTCATCCTATCTTCATATGGGAGGTGCTCCAGTCCCCTGATCACCCTCGTGGCCCTCCTCTGGACTTGTTCCAACAGTTCCATGTCCTTTTTATCTTCAGGACACCAGAACTGCACACAGTACTCCAAGTGAGGTCTCACAAGAGCAGAGTAGAGGGGCAGGATCACCTCCCTCGACCTGCTGGTCACGCTCCTTTCGATGCAGCCCAGGATGCGGTTGGCTTTCTGGGCTGCAAGCGCACACTGAAGCCGGCTCATGTTCATTTTTTCATCAACCAACACCCCCAAGTCCTTCTCCGCAGGGCTGCTCTGAATCTCTTCTCTGCCCAACCTGTAGCTGTGCCTGGAATTGCTCTGACCCAGGTGGAGGACCTTGCACTTGCCTCAGTTGAATTTCATAAGGTTGGCATCAGCCCACCTCACAAGCGTGTCAAGGTCCCTCTGGATGGCATTCCTTCCCTCCAATGTATCAACCGAACCACACAGCTTGGTGTCATCGGCAAACTTGCTGAGGGCGCACTCAATCCCACTGTCCATGTCACCGACAAAGATGTTGAACAAGATCGGTCCCAACACCGATCCCTGAGGGACACCACTCGTTACTGTTGCTGTGTGGTTGGACATACCCAGTGCACACCAACCTGTGCCCCTTCTCTGACTTCTGAGCCATGAATCTCTCGTGGTTACTCTTCTTGTAGACCCATGTTGTTAGAGACAGACTAACCCTAACCCTCACTCCTTAGACCTCTGAGAGCTCAAAGCTGAGCTAAGCCTTTGCACCAAGGTGTTTTCTCCAGTGACAGAATGGATCTTCAGAATCACTCAGCAGGAGACAGTAGATCTGGAGGCAAGCAGTTGCCAGCTGCCTGCAGCGCTGCTATACCAGTGTCATCCCCAAGCAGTGACCTGCTCTATCCCAGTTTTGGAGCTCCTTACTGAGCTCCCACCACTGATGCCCACCCAGGGGCCCCACCCTGCCAAGGAGCTGCTGTGCAGACTTCCCTCCCTCCCTCCCGTTGCAAGGTCTCTGAGCAAAGTTCTGTTCTTTTTCCAGGTTCATGGAGACGGAGCCTCTCGCCTTGGGTGTGGAGGAGGTAAGTGGGAATCTGTCTCACTTGCACGTTTCCAGTGTAGCAAGCAGTTATGTACCCCCACTCCCACTGGTGTCCTGGGTGCTGCTCCCAGAGTGGCCTCATGTCCTAACAAGCACATCGCTGGTCATTGGAGAGACCACATGGGAGGTGTGATAGGGCTGGTCAAGAGCACTCCTTGTGCAGCACCTACGGAGGACATTATCCATCTTGGTCCTCCTCAAGTGGTGGGTAGGAAATTCGTGCAGCGGCATTTGCTGCAGCATCTGGAGAGAGCAGGATGTGAATCAGAGACAGGGAAAAGCATCAGGAGTGCAAAGAGCTGGGCTGGATCCTGCCCCCGGCTCCATGAACTCTGAGCTTCCAGTCTCGTTTTCTTCTGAGGGCAGGAAAGGGTGTTTTTGAAGGCAAGCTCTGCAGCAGAGAGAATTTCTTGCTGTCAGGAGACACCACGAATGAATGTAGTGTATTAGCTAATGCATTAATTAGGACTGTGGGAGAAGGTTTTCCCCATGGTCTCTCCGTTGGTAAGTGGAATGGCTGCAGGGTGAGATGAGAATGATGTTGCCTGTGTTTGAGGAAGAGGCCCCTCCAGCCATGTCTGTCCTTTGGCCCGAGCCGAGGCTGCTCTTCTGCATCAGTTCCCGTGCTCCACGTGTGGACCTCTCCTCCCTGCTTGCAGGTGTTCGATATCCTGCCGCTGCACGGTGAGCTGCAGCCGGGCCAGAGCCAGCGCGTCGCCTTCACCTTCTTCGG
This sequence comes from Ara ararauna, assembly GCA_028858755.1. Taxonomy (NCBI): domain Eukaryota; kingdom Metazoa; phylum Chordata; class Aves; order Psittaciformes; family Psittacidae; genus Ara; species Ara ararauna. Next base: position 22,624,201 of record CM054410.1, read on the forward strand.
TCACGCCAACACCGTCACCCAGGTCACGGCGCTGTGCAGGGTGGAGGGAGGCCCGAGCTACAAGGTGGCTCTGCGTGGGGAGGCCTCGCACATCAGCTACCTCCTGGACACCAGCGAGATCGACTGCGGGCTGCAGGTACCGCATGCTGCTCTTGTCAGAGCTCCTTGTCTGCAACCCCGACCGGTGGGTTGGTGCCCATGCGGGTCGAGGGCTCTCCCCCCTTCCCAGCTGCTTCGCTGGCTCTGTGGCTTGGAAGTCCAACATTTGGGTGATACCTCCACGCTGGTGTTTAATGGCTATCTCCACCCCAGCCCAGCCCAAAGTTGGGACTCCCTCCTGGGGCAGGCAGGATGCCAGTGGTGATCTCCAGAGGGACGTGTCCCTCAGATATCCATCCGCTGATCTGCTCCTAAAGCCAGTGGTTCAAGGAGGTGCTCTCTTTTAATGCTCCTGATTCATCAACCAAGGAGAAAGCTGACTTGGGCTTCCAGTCACTGTAGCTGGAGAGAATGTCCCAGAATAAACCTCACTGTACTTCTTTCCAGTTCCAACCCCCACAGCTGTTTCCAGCTGTTGGCCCTGTGTGCGTTGCCCTGTCTGTCTCCCTTTCGGCTTGTATCGTGCTCACAAATACTTGCGTGCAGGTGCCTTTTCTCCTGAAATGCCTCCGTGCCTCCTCCTGTGTTTCAGCTCGCTCGCTTGGGTGACACCTTCAAGTGCAGAGGGCTTGTGTCCCCTACTTGGTTTATTCCTGATCTTTCCATGGTTGTTATTGCACTCTGCCACAAATACCTGTTCCTGTGTAGGGCTCAGAGGTACCCTATGGCCACGGGTTCCCCAGGTTAACCCAGAGCCGACTGCCCATCTCTCCTGTGCGCTGCCTGCTTCTGGGCTGTGTTCCTTTGCTTTCAACCCAATGGAAGAGGAATGAAATTCTCAGCAGCAGACGTGTGCCTGTAACTTCCTGCTCTTCTGTCCTCTCCTCAGGTGTTTAACAAAGTCACGGAAGCAGCGGTGACCCTGCAGAACAGCGGGAAGCTGGGATTTGCCTTTGTGGTGCTGAGCCCCGGCACAGGCACTGCAGCCAGCCCTCTGCCTGGCATGCCCCTGGTCGTGCCCAGCACGGTGAGTAGCACAAGGGCTTCACCCGGCCTGTGTCAGGCTGCCCAGGAGAGAGTTTTGGGGGAAAAAAGGGAAAATGGACACACAACCCGCATCCAAAACCAGCCGGGAGAGATAGGGCTGTGAGCAATTGCTGCAGAGGCAGAGGAGGTCCATCAAGCACAATCCTGATGGAGCCCCTGACTGGCCTTGGCTGCCGGTGGCTCTGCTGTCCTACAGCAACCACTAGTGGGAGGCACGAGTGCTCCCGGAGCTCTTTGGAGCTGAGTGCTGAGCTCTTTGGTTGTGCCGTCACTGGAGCATCCCGCCATCGCAGCTTGTCATCCTGCCTGGGTGTCTTAGAGCTGGAGCAGTGTTCCTGACTTGGTGCCCTTTTGCAATGGGAAGAGGAAGCCAAAGGGCCAAGCGGCTTCCACCTTCCTCAGTACCTGTCCATCTGAGGGATGACACACTGACGCCCTTTCCCGCAAGCTGCTGCCAGGAGCTGCTGGCCCTGCTGGAAGCACAGGCCCTTTGCTGCTCTTCCAGAGCAGCTGGTAAAAGAGCTTTGGTTTGTTGTGCCTGGCTCTGGCTAGCAAGAGGTAAACCCTGTCAGCAGAAGAGCTGTGCTCCTGCTGAGCAGAGGGCAGCCTGTGCTGCGGAGTGCAGCCTTGCGGGGCCTCTGAAGGACACGCTGCATCTTGGTGGAGGAGACTCGGGCGTTTGGGTGCAAGAAAGCTGGAGGTGGTGCTGTCTGATGTTTCCTTATGTATGAGAACCTGTCTTGTCTTAGCGTGTCTGTCATGTGAGCCAACTGAATCCTCTTTGGTACACTGCCTCCCTCTTCTTCTGTGGCCTGCAGGGTTACGTTGAACCTGGCAAGCAGCAAGTGCTGAAAGTCTATTACCTACCAGGAGTGCCTGGAGTCTTCTGCAGAGCTTTCCAGATGCAAGTGGGTCACCTGGAGCCCGAAAAAATCTCAGTGAAAGGAGAAGGGACCTTTCCCAGGATCCACTTGGACCTGCCCAGGAACATCAAAGGTGAGCACTGCCTGTCTGCTCACCAGGAAGTTCCCCTGGCTTTCCCCCATGCCATATGCCCATAGGGCAGCTCACAGCCCCCTCCAGCAGGCCTGGAGGTTTCAGGGCTGTCAGACAAACTCAGCCCTCTGGTTGCTTGCTTAGCCTCTGGCAGATGAGCCCACGTGGGCTTTGCCGCAGGAACCATCCTGCACAGCTTGCCAGTGTATGCCAGAGGTGTGGGAAGATGATGGCTGGGCAGAAAAACTTGGGAAAGCTGTAACAGAGGCTGGCAGGGATTTTGTCAGGGCTGGGTTTGCATCTCGTTGTGGGGCTGAGATGCTCCTGTGTGGTGAGAAAGATGGGTGGGGGTGAGAAGCAGCAGGATCTCCTTTCCCTGCATTGCTGGAGCAGTTTGTGTCTGGGTGTCGGGGGAATGGGGCTTCCTGTCTTCCACAGGATTTGTGCTGCCCCACTGCTATTGGTGGTGTTCCGTGCTTTCAGGCAGTGCAAAATATGAGAAGATCCTGGAAAAGGCCAAAGAGAAGCTGGACAAAGGCAGCCAGAGAGATGAAGCCGTTGCTCTGGGGGAGGCTGTGGCAGCCGAGCCCCGCATGGATGACTCGGGCACCTTGGTGAGTAGAGCTGCTGCCCCGTCCTGCACGTGCCACCCTCCTGTGTGTCACTGGAGCCCCTGCACCCTGTGGTAGCTGCCTGGGGCTCTGCTGGCACTGGGGACCTGCCTGCACACCCCTGGCCATGGACTGTGTGAGCTCAGCGTGCCCCATGGGCTGCTCAGCTCTGGGAGTTGTCCCTCCTGGAGATGCACCAGCTCCTGACTCCCCCAGGGAGATGCTGAAGTCTGTGCTCAAGCAGTTGGGTTTATGGTGCTCACAGGTTGGAGCTGGGGGGGGTTGTTGCTCACAGGCCAAGCCCTGCCAGGTTTACAGAGCTTAAAGCAGCAGCCTGAATGCACCCTGAAGGTGTGCTGTGTTCTGTGTCTCCAAGAGGCTCCAGCTCTCTCCTGGTTCGCTTTCCAGGAGAGCTTTTGTCCAAGCTGCTTTGACGCTGTCTGGGGGCAGGGAAATGCTTGGAGCTTTGGAAGGTTTCTGGCTTGTCTGTCTGTCTGTCCAGATCAGCTTTGATGACTGGGCAGACAGAGATGCTGGAGTTCATTTCTTTGGAGATATAATCCTGACTGAGAGGTCAGGAAGTGTCCCAGACACTGAGCAGTGAGCCAGAATGACTCCATTGCCCCTCTCAACAAGAGCAGGGTGGGATCCTCCACGTGAGACAAGCTTGTGCCTTGGGAAGGACCTTTGCTAACCAGCCCTGTCTTTACTTTCCCCAGTGGGATGTTCAGCTGCAGATGCAGATGGAGGAGATGCTGATTGAGGAACATGCCCTGGAGCAGCAGAAAGCTCTCACCTCCCGTCCCCCGGAGGACACGGCCTTTCACCAGCGTGTACATCGGAGGCTTCTCAAGTTAGTAGGGACTCCTGTAACCTGTCTCCAGGGGCCCCAAGAGTAAGAGCCAGCAGTGCAGCTCTACTGCTGAGAGCTCCTTGTGTCCTTGAGAGCTGGGAATAGCTGAAGACTTCAGAAGGGGCTGATGCTGAGAGCTATGATGTGCTGCTCCCTGTGGGAAGCTCGGTGTCCTCACTTGTACGGTGCTACCCTGATCTTTGGAGGTGCTCCACTCCCCAAATTGCTGGGTTCTGTTCTCAGAGCTGAGGGGGTGCAGACCATCAAGGTGTTCCAGACAGCACAGACACCGCTCCTGCTGACCAGCTCTGAAAGGGGCAACTCAAAGCTGGCATCTTTGTGCCAAGAAACAGACCCCACTAAGCAGGAAGAGCAGGGAATGGGACAGATCCCTTATGTGCTTTTCCAAGTGGGATTGCCTTCAAAAAGACCTTCCCAGCAATCCTGTAGGTGTTGGTTACTGCATGCAGTACTGTCAAGTGCTGCTCTGGGGACAGATCTGGTTGCAGAGGAGTGGAGATGTCCTCTGCATGCAAATCCTATGGCAAGGTCCTAAGCAGTTTCAGGCTTGGGCTGTCCAGCAGCTTAGCAGTTTCAATGGGACCAGTGGAGATGCAGTGGACTTCTCTGCAATGGCTTTTCATAGCAGAGGAGCTGTGCCCAGTACCCACTTTAAACTCACTCTAAGATCCCATTGGTGGTGATAAATCCTAGGCCCTGCACTCCCCATGACTTCCCCAGGTCTTATTACTGGGTGCCCAGGCCTTGGGTTTCCTGGGCTTGGGTTGAGCTTTCACAGCAGTGAATACAGAATTATCCAATCCATTTGTTTCCCCCCTCTTGGAAATGGAGCCATGGTGGGATTTACAGAGTGTCCTCACTCCTTCTTTCAGAGCTGAGCTGCCCGAATACATCCTGGACTTTGGCTATGTTGTTCCCGGTGACATCCACACACACATCGTGAAGATCACCAACCCCGGACACTACCCTGCATCTTTCCACGGTGATGGATACGTCCTGTATAACACAGGTAACCAGTGGTGGAGAGGCTTCACGGGGGCTTGAAGGAGCTGTCTCTGCCACATCAGCTGAAGCCATTGGACATGGGGAGATCTGAGTACTTCCTTGGGCAGCTTTTTCCTCCTTAGTACGCACCTGCTCGGTGCCCTGTTCAAGAGCCTGAATTCTGGCGAGCAGTGCCCAGCGACCTTGTCTGCCTGTGGCTGCCCTAAAAACTTATTGCAGGGGCCAGATGGGCTGATCACCTTGGCCACCTCTGAGCATCTTCTGCTCTTGGCTCCCATGAGCATCATCTGAGTTTCTTTGTGCACTCTGAGGTTTTATGTTGCAAACAGATGGACCCTCTGTGTTTCGGAAGTGCTTTGTTTAGAATTCATAGTGCCAGAGCACTTCTGCTCAGGCTTTGTTGAACGGCCTGTGGGATCCTCAGCTGTATCAAAATAGGCTTCCCAAACAGGCCGTGAGGTAAGGCTGCATCTCCATCACATGGTGACTGCTGTCTCTGAGGGGTGGCCAGGCGTCTCTTCGAAGCTGCTGTCCAGGGAACACCACAGCATTTGGTATCTTAGTTGGGAATTCTCCTTTGGAGAGGTCTGTGCATCCTTCCCTGAGATGCCTGATGAAGGAATTGCTGGAGCTCCTCAACCAATGTGATTCATTTTTACCATGCAAGCCCTGGATTGTGGCTGTGAAAATCCTTTTGCTTTGAGCAGTGACAAGGGCAGAAGAGCAGCTTCTCCGGAGACGCAAAGGGGTCTTTCACAGAACTGCCAGCCAGGACACCCCTGTGGCCTTACCGTGCTTCTGACCCATTTCCTGTTGCTTGCGTATCTCAGCTGCTTTATTTTCCTGTGTTCAGGCTTCAGCGTGTGCCTGGACCCTGTGAAGCGCCTGCCCTACTGTGAGACCAAGACATTTGAAGCGTGCTTCGACCCACAAAGTGCCAGCCTGCCCCTGGGAAAGGTGGATGTGCTCCTGCCCATCAAGGTACTCCAGTTTCAGGGGCAGGCAGCAGGTTGGGCACAGCAGCGAGTGTCAGCCAGGCTCTCAACTGGATGCTCTGTCCTTCTCTAGGTCACAAGAGGCCCCACATTCCAGGTCCGTCTCCGTGCCGTTGTGGCTGAGCCGTCCCTCTGCCTCTCCAGGGACAGGCTGGAGTTCTCCGCTGTCCAGTGTGGGCAGTGCCAGGAAGAAACCATCCAGCTCCACAACACGTTCCAGGTCCCCTGTAAATGGTCCATCAGCGTGAATGTGCCTGTTAAGGAGGTAAAGCACAGACAATGTGTAACACACAACTTCCCGGTTGGGTTTCCTCTGCCTCTCTTGCATTTTCTGCCCTCTGGCTGCCTGAGCACTTGGGCTGCAGCTTGCTGTGGAAGCTTTTGAGGGTCCTGAGCAAGGCTGGTTCACCTGGGCCTGTTCACTAGCTGATGCTTCACTTCTCTGCCATCTTCACCCATTCCTCCTCCTCTGAGGACACTGCCTCCCCATCTGCGTGCCCTGCCTACATGTTTGCTCTCCAGTTCTAGGCAGTGGTGGCCATGTCTGGGTGGGATGAGGGTGCTCCCTGCACCGTGCCAGCATCTCAGAGCACTGCAGGAACAGAGGGTCTGTCCTTCCAGACCAAGGAGACCTCACGCGACTGGTTTCTGTGTTCAGGTGGACAAACATCTGCCTGCGAGCGAGCATCAGAAGCTGCTTGAGGAGATGAAGTCCACGCCCTGTGTCTTTGAGGTGCTGCCCTCAGCTGGAACCCTCGCTCCAGGACAGCAGTGCCGTGTCCAAGTCCGTTTTTCACCCATGGAAGAGGTGAGATTGGTGGATGTCACCCCCAGGAGGTCTGGCAGGGCCGTGTGGTAAGGGGAGCCCAGCAGAGAGAGCGAGAGATGAGCTCTGCTTCCACGTGGAGCTTTCTGGCAGCCCCGTGCCCGCCGTGCCTCAGTTTCCCCTGCACGTTCCCATGCAGTTTGGCAGTCAGCTTAAAAGATGGAGCATTCCCAAAAGCAGTTTGCATGTGGCCACAGTGAGCTGGAAACTGGCAGCGTGTGACAGTATGGACACAAGTGCTTCCATGCGTGGGGACAGTCCCAGGGGTCTTTGAGTTGGTAGTGGAGATTTCACCATCTCGTGTCCGGCTTTGACCAGAGCCAAGCACTGAGCAGAGAAGACAGTCCTGATTTTTGTCCAGTGAGAGCTCAGCTGCCTCTTTCACGCAGCTGATGTTTGCCTGGTGCTGCAGTGCCAGGACTGTGTGTGAGAAAGCAGACCTTTCTCATGAGCTTTGCGCTCCCCCATGACTAGGTGAAAACCTCTGATAGCCCATTTTAGCTCTATCTGGTAGCCAATTATCCAGTTAGACTCCACAGCAGGACTCACCCCAGTTACTCAGAGTCATGCAGATGCTGTAGCTCCTGTTAGAAGTAAATACCTGTTTTAGGTTCAGCTTAGAGGTGCTGACAAGACCCCTGACCCTGGGGCAATTGTTGACTTGGAGGCGCTGTCGCCTGGGGCTTCACGGAGGAGCTTTCTGTGCTGCTTCTTTGCAGAAGTGCTACCGGGGCGAGCTGCAGATCCGGATTTGCCAGAGCAGCCAACGCCTCCAGGTGCTGGTCCTGGGACATGGTCTGGAGCCACGGCTGGAGTTCAGCCCCTCAGAGCTTGAGCTGGGACCGCTGCTGCCACAGAGCTGTGGCGAAGAGGGGGCAGTGGTGATGAAGAGCCCCTGTGAGGTTTACTCACTGGAGTTTGACGAGCAGCACCTTGCTGAGGAGCAGGTGAGAGGGAAGGTCTGTGCACACTCCTGTAGCTTCACGGCGCTCCAGCATTCCCAGGCTTGCGCCAGGGAGATGGGGGCAGTGCACAGGGCAAAGCCTGGTGGCATTCCAGGGTTAGTCATCTCTGCAGGCAGGCTGCGGAGGGACTTGCATAGTCCCTGCCACTGGGGGAAAGAATGTGGGAGGGGATGGCTTGGCTGGGGAGTCTGTTCACGTGGTGAAGGTCCAGAAACTCATCCTGTCTATGGTTTCTCTTTCCTCTGTGCACAGCTCCTACAGACGCTGAAAGATGACAACAGCCGCAACAGCTTGTTGCTGCCTCCATGTGCCCCGGGTGAGAAGCTGACTGTTGAGGCCCAAGGAAGGGGCACAAAAATGAAGGTGAGATGAAATCTGAGCGCTAAAACTCCAGGTGGCAACCAGCATGGTTTTCGCGTTTCCTCATCTCTTCCCTGGCCTACCATGGTTTGGGTTTCTGCCACGAGAGTAGCAGAAAACTTTTTCTCCTTCTTTGCTTTTGCTTGATATCAATCCTTCCTGCCTCAGGTTGACGTTGTGGATCCACCAGGAAAGGTGGTGAAGCTAGGGAACCTCTGGACTGGGCAGACGGTGAAGAAGATCGTCACCATCGCCAACAACAGTGCAGCCCCTCTCGCCTTTAAGCTCAGAGTCACATCCACCGTGCCAGAGTTGCAGGAAGCTGGGGTAAGGCCCCTTCCTTCTTTGCAGAGCACTTTGGTGTGCCTGCAGGGAGCAATGAGCTGCTGTGGGTGGGAGCTAGTAGGTAATGACAGCTCTGGGCTGCCCTGGCTGCCTGTGCCTGCCCTGCTCTCCCTGCTGGCACTGCTCTGCCAGCAGATACTTGCAGTGCGAATGCTTCAGCTGAGCTGAGTGCCAGGACTCCCCGAGAGCCAGAAGTGAGAAGGCGGCACAATCCCTCTAACCTGTTTTAGACACATGCATCAGAATGCAGCCATGTATTTTAGATCTGGAAAGGAGAGGGAGGTGAATCTTGAAAGACGGAGAGTTACAGCTCTGTTGGAACTTACATGAAAGCTTTAGAAGACAGAGTTGACCTCACTGTGACCAGGTGGACACATGGCAGAAAACACCTTTGGTATCACCTAGGAATGCATATGAGGGAATGAGTGGGACTGGGGCAGTGTTGGTGGGGACAGAACAGGAACTGGAAGCCTCTTCTGTGAGTCTGGTGAGGGAGGCTCCACAGCTCGCTTGCCAGATGAAGTAGTCTCCACTCGTTTCTTCAGGTAGGTTCTCTGCTTGAAGCCCAGCAAGGAGCTAAAGCTGAAGCGCAGAGGAGACACCTGCAAAGTGGAGGTGACCTTCTGCCCGAAGCGCCGCATCCAGCCGTTCACCACAGAAGTGCTGCTGGAGTGCCCCGGGCTGGTGCGCTCCCTCTTTGTGGTGCGGGGCTCCTGCCGGGGCAGCCTCGTGAGCTTGGACCAGGACCACCTCAGCTTTGGCGCCGTGGTGCATCGGAGCTACACATGCCAGCGCGTCGTCATGCGAAACACGGGCGACAGGGGAGTCAGGTAAAGCAGAACCCTGTTCCTTCTGAGGGCTGAGAGCTTGGATGAGGGTTGTGTGTAGCCATAGCATGCCCAGATGGTTCCTCTCTGCTTCTCCATGGCGGTGGAGAGTCGTGCAGCCATGGCTGTGCAGTCAGGCCCTAGAAGTTAGCAAGGGGGTACAACCAAAAGCTTATTTAGAGATGGGTGCAGTGAGTCCTGGCCAGCCTGAAGCCTTGTTGCCAGGTGGCTCAGCATCAGGCCTGAGATGTGGTGGAGAAGCCCACAAGAGACTTATAGCCTCACACTGAGACTTACACTGCCTCCACAGCTCCCCGTGGCTAATCCTTCTTTCCTGTCCTTGTGCTTTCCTCGTCAAGGTTTATGTGGGACATGGAGAGCTTCCAGCCGGACTTTGCCATCAGCCCCACGAAGGGTTACATCAGCCCAGGGATGGATGTCCCCTTTGTTGTGACTTTCCGCCCCTCAAAGCTGAGCCAGGCTGTCCAGTACGAGGGGCTGCGATGCTTCATCCAGGGCAGTGAGCCGCTGCTGCTTACACTTGCAGGATCCTGCGTGGAGGTCCCTGACACCAAAGAGGTAACGGAGCAGGGACAGGATGTGCCCCTGGACCCCAGCATTTGCACCACGTCTCTCCCAGGGCAGGAACTGAAGGACATTTGTGAGCCCAGACTCACTTGTGCCAGGGTATCCCAGAGAGAAACTGCTGGGCAGGATTGCCCGAATTCCTGAGCCCTGTCATTGCCTTTCTCCCCTGTTCAAGGTGCTGCTCCTCCAGTGAGCAGCTCGGCTGTCCTGGCTCTGCACTGCAGCACTGTGCCATGGGAACACCCTGCCAGGCTCTTCTGAGACCCTCCCCACAGAGCCACCCCTCTGTGTCCCAGCACTGCACCCACAGCCACACTTCTCCCCCTTGCTGGACCGGGGGAGGGCATTCAGCAGTAGGAAGGGGCAAGGCATCTGCATCCAGCCCCTGGGAGGGGGCAGCTTGGGAGCTGTTGGCTCTTGCTCCCAAAGAGAGCGTGGAGCTCCTCTTCATCTTGCCCATGAAGGAAGGGGCTGTGTGGCTGCAGATCTTGTCCTTGCACAGGAGTTCCCTTTCAGGACTCCCCGTTTCCTTTCACCCAGCATGCGAAAGGCTTGTTCTGCTCCCTTCTTCAAGAACAACCAACTTGATTTACTCCAAAAGCTATGGCCAAAGTGTGATTTTTTGCACGTGACAAGGAAAAGCTGCTCCCTGTGCTGCAGGTCCTGGTGTAGAGGCAGCGTGAGAAGTGTGGGAAGGGTTGCGAATACGACCCATCAGCCTCTGTGCTCCTCTGTTACAGACCCTGACTTTCACCTGCAATGTGCGTGAGAGGCAGAGCCAGACCATCCTCCTGTCCAACCCGAGCAGCGAGGCCTGGACCCTGCAGCCCATCCTTGAGGGGAAATACTGGAAAGGGCCTGAATTCATCCATCTGGAGGCCAGGCAAAAAGAAAAGGCCTACCAGGTCACCTACAGACCTCTAACCATGAGCTCTGAGAACAAGAAGCATCAGGTACGTGAGCTGTGCCAGCGTGCTGACCCTCGTGGCATGACCCTCGTAGCTCACCCTGCTTTGGGCAGAAGGTCAGACGAGATGACCTTCAGAGGTGCTGTCCAAGCGGAAGGTGTCCTGTGATCTCTGTTGGAAGCTGGGTTTTGTGGTGGCTGGAGGGCAGGCCCAGGCAAAGGGCAGATGGGAACTCGGGGCTGACCACCAAATGTGTTGGAGCAGCTAACCTAAAAAGCCAGGCGTTCTGAAGGCCAAGAAATGAAGTTTGTTCTGCGCAGCTCCTGGTCCCTGCTTATGGCAGCCCAGGGGGCTCAGAGACCCCCATGCTCAGCGCATGGGCTGCACAGGCTCTCCAAGCCCTGGGCACAGCCACTTCTGCCAGCACCACCTGGCTGGTGTCCTTCTGCAGCTTGCAGGGAGCAAGAAGGGCAAAGCTGCCCTGCAGTTTCTCAGTGCCCTCCTGGCCATGAGCAGGCAGGTGGGAAAGGAGAGAGAAGTCTCTTGACATCCCCTTGAGTCACACAGGAGCTTTGGGAGGAGCCCTTCCTGCAGGTCTCAGGCTGGGCACATGGGGGGGACTGGCCCCTCTGCGATGTTTTCTGCGCCACACCAGCGACAAGCTCATAAATCAAAGGGGTCAGTTCAGAAGGGCTCTGGGGTGCTGGAGCTGCTGGGTCCTTGTCCAGCTGACCTTAGAGTAGGCCAGGAATGAGGTCAGAGATTTCTGGTCTCAGTCTCCAGGGTGCTCAGCGGATCTGTGCCCTTAGGGTTGCACGTGCTCAGGCCTCTTTAACGTACAGCCTGCGTGAGGAGTCTTGCAGCTTTCAGCTGCTGTGGAGGCAGAGGGGATCCACAGGCACCCAGAATGAGCATGGAAAAGAGCTTTCCATGGCCCATGGCTGGTGGGCCCCTGTTATGTGAGCTTACAGGCTGCTCTCTGGGCAGTGCTGTTGGGGCTAAGGCCAGCAGGACTGAGGCAATGGAGCTCAGCAGGGATGGCAACGCCCTGCCCACGGCTGTCCCTGCGAGAGCACAGTCTGGCAGGGATGTGCCCAGGTGAGTGTGGGCAGTAAGGGAATGTTGGGACGTGCAGAGCAGCTCTGCTGCAGGGCCCGTGTCTCCTTGCTTTGCCCAGAGATGATGCCTGTGTGTCCTGTAGCTGTGCCGTGTCCTGTGGGCCATGCACCCACTCACAACCAGCTCTGAGCAGGTGCGACGCTGGCGTCTCCTCCTGCACGGGACAGGGCTGCAGTCATGGCTCTGCCGACTGGACGTGCTGAAAGCTGCTCCAGTGAGAGCCTCAGACATGGGACTGTCCAGGGGTGCTCCAAAGCCGGCTTGTTCGATTTGCTGTCTGTAGGGCTCCATCTTCTTCCCCCTGCCGGACGGGACAGGCTTACACTACCACCTGGAAGGAACTGCTGAAGCCCCCAGGTGTTCAGGGGCCATTTCCCGGCAGGTTCCATGCAGGATTTCCCACACGGAGCTCATCCCTGTGTCCAACTGGCTGCACAGACCACAGAGGTGAGTCCAGCCCAGGAAGTCTGGTCCCATCAGCAATCCCTGCAGCAGCACAAGGAAGGAAGCTTCCAGGGCTGGAAGCTCCTTGCTGAAAGCTTTTCCCTCTCCTTGGCCATGTCTGGCCAGACCCACGTTCTGCCTGCGCAGAGCCATCCTGGAGGGCTTTCCTCCAAGGAGGGTGAGAGCTGGCTCCCTGTGCCTGCGGCACTGAGGCTGAGAGGGCTGTATTGTACCCCCACACGATGGGTATCCTATGGGAGTCCTTCCTGTTGACCTTCACTGCATCCTTCTCACCCACAGGTTCCTGGTGGTTATTGACATGCTCAAACCAGAGAACCTGGAAAGCAGTTCTGTGCTGCAGGGGTGTTCGTACATCGACGTGCCAAGCTCTGCGAAGGAGGACTATCAGCTCACCTTCTTGTCCTACAAAGAAGGAGTCTTCAGCGCAAAGGTAAGTGAGGACACTGGGCTGCAGGGCCCTTCAAGGAGCGGTTGGCTCACCGAGAAGCTAGACGCTTCTTTTCATGCCTCCATGTGCACGGGTCCTAAGAAATACCACACGTGCTTTCTCTGGTCTTGCACTCTTTCGTGGTGGCTGCTCATAGCCATTCCTGGAAGCAGGGCGCTGAGCTTGGTGGGCTCTGTTGGGTCTATTTTCATGTGTGGAATGAGCAGCACTTCCCTTTCTGTGTGCTTCAGGTGAGCTTCCTCAATGAGACAACCGGAGAGTACTTGTTCCACATGGTGACTTTCAAGGTGATGGCTTCGGGACCCATCAGCACTGTTAAAATGAGCACCGCTGTTCGGCAGAGAGTGTCCTCCACCATCAAGGTGGACAACCCTCTGCCTGTCCCGGTGACGTTTGACATCAACTGCGAGGTGCCCGATGTCAGCGTGCCACAGGACTTTACTGTTCCTGCACAGTCAAAGGTAGGAGCAAAGCTCCTCCTGCTCACTCTGCTCTCCATGCTCCTGGCTGGAGGGGGTGGTCTTGAAGGGTGATGCCTGAAAGGAACCATCTGGGGCTTCTTTCCATGGTGGCAGCTCCCTGCCAATGATCTAGAGAGGGAGCAGCGTGCGAGAATATCCCCAGTGGGAATCATCCTGCGCTGGTGGAGTCTGCCCTGCTGCCCCCTGTAACACGCTGCCACTGGGCCTCACGTGGCAGGTCCTTGTGCCATGTGCCCCTCATTTAGTGTGGTGTTTCCAGCTCCGAGTGGCTGCAGGACAGGCCTCAGCCCACTGACAGGTTCCCAGTTGGCATCTGTCCCTAAGTGAACCGTCCCCCAGAAGGAGCAAGGCTGTGCCCCAGAGCGAGGGAGTCAGAGTGGGGAAGGCAGCCCAGCCTTCCAGCACTGCCTGAGCACAGCAGGGACCAACTGTGCCCTTGTCAGGCACACGTGTTCCCGGCCTGTGCCTGACGCAGTGGCTTTTTCCTTCCTTCCTCCCAGGCAAATCTTGCCTTGGAGTATCAGCCCCTGAAAACGGGAGAGAGCACGGGGCACCTGGTGCTCCAGAGCAGCGACTTGGGCTCTCTGTCTTACAAGCTGCAGCTGAAAGCCACCTCGAGCAGGCCAGAGAAGCCCGTGTATTTCCGCACCACGCTGGGCTCCCGTCAGACCGTCACCACCAAAATACGGAATTTTGCCCAGGAGAAGACCGAGTACCTGCTACAGGTGAACCCGGGCTGCCGGGGCTCTGGCTGGGAGGCAGCTCCTCTGGCCAGCACCAGCCCTGTGCACCAAGAGGTCCAAGTGCCTCTGGCTTGGGCTGGCAGAGCCAGGGTGGCCGTGTGAGCCCAGGCGTCTTGCCACTAGCGCGGGCTTGTCGCCAGCTGCACTGTCCTCCCTTGCAGGCCCGTGTCTGCTGCCCTGGTTGGAGCTGCTTTTGCAGGCCCGTGGTGCATGGGCTTGCTTCCCCCCTGCAGCCCAGGTCTGGCAGTCAGGCGTCTTGGGGCTTGGGTGCAGGGCTGTCCCTGCTGGGCACGTTTGGACAGTTCTCATGCCCGTTCGCTGCAGGCACTCTGCAGGGGTATGGTCTGGGTGGGACAGCCCAGGGCCAGGGGACCATCGTGTTCTTCGCGAGGTGCTGGCTCTGCTGTTGTGACCCACCCGCCACGGTCTCTTGTCTCCCCTGCGCAGACCGACTGTGCCGACTTCCAGACGGCAAAATCCATCAGCGCGGCACCCGCCAGCTCTGGGGGCTTGGACCTGAACGTGGAAGTGACCTTTGAGCCCTGCCTCCTGGGCGAAGCCAAGGCCACGCTGCAGCTCAGCTCCGTATTGGGCGGGCAGTACTGCATCCCACTCATCGGCCTTGCGCTGCCCCCTGAACCCCAGGGCCCCTTCCTCATCCCAGCCGGTGGCACCACCTCCATCTCCTTCAGGAACGTCTTCCCGAAGTCCACGGCGTTCCAGTACACAGTAAAGCACCCGGCCTTCGCCGTCAGGGCCCCCGGGATGCTGCGTGCCAAGAGCAGCACCACCATCACCGTCTCCTTCACGGGCGGCCGGGCTCCTGTCACCAGCAGGCTGGTGGTCTCTTGCCCTGGGGGCTCCTGGATCTACCACCTCCGGGGCCTGCCCTCCACCCGCTAGTGACCAGCTGCCCCCGGCCCTTCCTGCCACGTTCCTGCTGTCTGGAACAAATAAATTTCATTTACCATCCTCCACACGACGTCCTTGTCTCTAAATGGGAAAGACATGAATTGGCTGATGGACACCCAGTGGATGAGGAATCTGCTGGATGAGTGCACGCAGAGCGTTGCTCTGAATGGCTCAATGTCCAAGTGGAGACCGGTGATGAATGGTGTCCCTCAGGGGTTGCTGTGAGGGCAGACCCTGTTCAACATCTTTCTTGGTGACACAGACAGTGGGATCAAGCACCCTCAGCAAGTTTGGTGACAGCACGGAGCTGTGTCATGCGGTCAACACGCTGGAGGGAAGGGATGGCATCCAGAGGGACCTGGACATGCTGGAGAGGTGGCCAACCTCATGAAGTTCAACAAAGCCGAGTGCAGGCTCCTGCCTCTGGGTCAGGGCAATCCCAGGCCCAGCTACAGGCTGTGCAGAGAAGTGATTCGGAGCAGCCTGAGGAGAAGGACCTGGGGGTGCAGGCCAACAAGAAGCGGAACATGAGCCGGCTTCAGCGTGAGCTTGAGCTCAGAAACCCCCTGTGTTCTGGACTGTGTCACCAGCGCCGTGACCAGTAGGTCAAGGGGGGTGATCCTGCCCCTCTACTCTGCTCTCATGAGACCCCCACTTGGAGCAGTGTGTACAGTTGCGGTGTCCTGAAGAGAAAGATATAGAGCTGCTGGAGCAAATCCAGAGGGGGGGCCACGAGGATGCTAAGGGGGATGGAGCAGCTGCTGTATGAAGACAGGCTAAAAAAGTTGGGGCTGTTCAGCCTGCAGAAGAGAAGGCTGCGTGGAGACCTCATAGCAGCCTTCAGGTACCTGAAGGGGGCCTACAAGGATGCTGGGGAGCGACTCTTGATCAGGGACTGTAGCAAGAGGACAAGGGGTGATGGGCTTCAAGTGAAACCGAGGAAGTTCAGGTTAGCTAGAAGGAAGAAATTCTTCACTGTGAGGGTGGTGTGGCACTGGCATGGGTTGCCCAAAGCAGTGGTGAGTGCTCCATCCCTGGCAGTGTTCAAGGCCACTGTGCACAGGGCTTGAGCACCATGGTCTAGTGTGAGGTGTCCCTGCCTGTGTCAGGGTGTTGGAACTAGATGATCTTAAGGGCCTTTCCGACCCTAACTGTGCTATGATCCTCTTGATTCTCTGACTGTGTACTTCAAGATCCCATGGACTGGGTTAGTGGGGAACTGTAATCCACCTCTTTGGAAGTATCCCTCCACGAGAGTTTCCATGAGAGAACCGAGGCAGGGTGGTTCAGACCAAGGTGAAAATGGGGTTAAAATCACGCTGATTTCTGTGAACTGTAACGCTTTCACACAGTTCAAAGGAGTCAACAGTGAAAGCGAGAGCACTTATCTGCTGGGAAGGCTGTCCACCCTGGTGCTGCAGAGCTGTTGTGTGACAGCGTTAACCCTGACACAGCCCTTCCCAAGGTTACTCAAAGGTGTGTTAGGACGTTTTTATAACGAGAGACCGAAGCAGCAACTTCTGGTCTGGGAGTTGCCGAAGGCCTGGGGGCGATAGGAACCCCCATGCCATCTAGCGGTCTTGAAGACCTCGGCACCCGTCCAGACCTCTTAGGGAAACAGTCTGAGCCAAGCCCTTGACACCTTGATGGCTCCACAAGAAGCTGTTAGCAGAGTTAAGGCTATGATTTGTCGGCTTGATTTAGAACTGTAAATCAGTAAGTTAATTTTTCTCGGGGTTTTTGAGTGAAACAAGTGCAGGCATTTCTCAAGATAGAGGTTTTCTTTGAACATCAGCGGCGAGCGTTTCCCGTGTTGCGTGCGGGTCTGACTTGAATTCACTTTTCTTTGAAATGGTGATAGATCTTTTCTCTTTTCTCAGAGCACGTAACACGAGTCAGGTCAAAGCTCTCAGCATCGATGTGCTCCTGGGATCCCGGGACCCATACTCTTCCAGGCCGCTAGCCAGAGGAGAGATTGGCTGCTTCCTCAGTCACTGTTACATCTGGAAGGAGGTAAGGAGTTTGCAGGGGCCTTGGTGTTCCTTCAGGAAGGTGCTGTGGGGTGGGTGCAGGAGGAGGGCACACAGGCAGTCCTAGGGCAGAGCATCAAGAACGATTCTGTTTCTGGAATTGTAGGATGGAACCATTTTCCTTGGTTTGTAGGGGATCAGGCACGGGCATTTTCTTGAATACAGTATTCAGCTTTCTCACCTCTGCTTTCCATTTGCCATCAGAGATGAATGATTTTCATCAGAGTATTTTCATGACTCTGTTTGCAAACCATGCAGTCGCCTGCTTGGAGCAAGTTTGTTCAGGAGAAAGGCAAGGAGGTTTTGAAGAGCAAATGGTGTTTCAAAAACTTCCTCTTTTTCTCTCTTGTTCTGCATGTGGACTGAAGCAAGTTCCAGTGACTCTGCTGGCTGGCTTTTTTGAGTTGGCATGTCATGAAGATGCTTAATAGGAGGCACCTCTGTTACCTGAGCTAAGAGATCTTGTTTGGGTGGTAAAAGCTTCCATCTGCCCCTGGTCACCTGGGGAGCGACGCTTGAGAAGATCTGGGCTGTGCTTTTCACAGATGCTGCAGTTACAGAGGCCGACATCGGCGGGAGGGATTATTTCATGTACGGTGTGGCGGAGACAGGGAGAAAGACTTGGTACTGCAAGAAGACTGGGGAATGGCAGTGGTTACTCAGATGCAGACAGCCGTGTGGCCTGGGAGGTGTTAGTTGCAGCACTTCTCAGCAGGGCAGGGCAGGGCAGTGCTGCAAAGAGCCTAGAGCCAGCAGGAGTGACTTCAGTGCTGAGGAGTCGGGCAATGCAGCAGTCAGATGATAACATGGGAATCCACATAGAGGATGTCTTTGCGCGTGTGTTCTTCAGGTTATCAGGGCCAGACTCTGGATGTGCTAGCTTGTCCTCCTTCACAGACTTCACGATCACTTTCTCCTAAGAAGGAGTGTTTTCTGAAGAGCAGCTTTGGCCTCAAAAGCTGCTGCGTTTTCCTTTGAGGAGGCGGCTGCTGTGCTCCTAGGAGGTGGTAGCTCTCGGCTTCCAGATGGTGCGACTTCAGGTGGGGACGCGCCACTGTGTTCGCTTCTGAACCTTTTGTTTTCAGGTGGCAAACAGAGAATTGGAGAAGACGCTTGTTACTGAAGACAGTGTGTGCTTTGAGAACCAGTTTAAGAGGAAGCTCATGAAGCTGATGGGTGACATTCAACAAGCCCAGCCAGACTGGGAGCTTATGTAAGTAAGTGTCCCTCAGCCACCTGGGAACTGCTGGGCACACAGGGGAGGTCAGCAGTGCCTGCTGTGTCTCGGTGGAGGTGCAGGTTAATGCTGGAGTGCGGGGGAAGGTGGCAGAGACTTCTCGGTGGCTCTTGCCGTCAGGACAGATCTGCCTTCTGGGGCAGGCTGATGCTGGAATGGGCAGTGTTGGTTCAGTCCTGAGGGTTGGACCATGTCATCTTTGTTCCCTAATGAAGTCTTTCACAGTTTTACCACCCAGTGGGTTAAGGCTCGGATGTCTGGGAGTGCTGGGGCATAGAAATCTGTGAGCCTGGTAGGGGATTACTTCTTGGATTGCCCCTTGGCCTTCCTTGGTGGACATGAATAATCTTGTCGTCTTAGTTGCTTCAGATTCACTTTGGTTTCAGTTTCCTTGGTTTTTTCACCCTTTAAGCTACATTGGCCGGAAAAGGATGCGGGTGCAGGAGCCTGAGAAAGCAGTTCCCAGTGTCATGAATTTGGTGGAAGCTGATTACTCGTGTTGGACGCTGGGGTACGCAGTCTCTTTCCAAGGGACTCAGAAACTCATTGGAGCTGAGCCTTTCAGCAAGATGCTGCCTGTAGGTGAATTTCTGCCAGTTATGTACAACAAGCACCCTGTGTAAGTGTTGCGTTAAAGGGGAGAAAATAACCCCCCTTGCTTTATTAGAGGGGCCGGGAACGGCTCCAATATGCAACTACCCGTCCAGTCACGTTCGCTCTATCCAACCTCTACTGATCCGGATTCACCGATAGTGGCGATTGGCTACCGAAACAGTGCAGTTTATTGATTGTGACTGGCTACCGAAACAATGCAGTTTATTGAGGCAACAGATACAGGTTCTTATGGATTGCCGGTGATAAATACTGTCTGCAAAAGCACATGTAAATAATAGTTACATGGATGCAAGGGCTCGATAAAGTTAACACAGCCTGGCTCTAAAATCTAGAGGTGACTGTAAAAAGTAACTTTATAGAGATTCTAAGTTTTCCCGGGGGAGCACTGGATACAGTGCAAGTCATACCCACAGGCGTCCCTATGGGGGGGAAAGAAAGGTCCAGCCCATCGACCAGTCCCAGGAGTCTATTGATGTTATCTTTCTCGACTCGTCCACGATGGTATCTTCGCTAATATTCCCCCCCATCCTGGGTCATTTTCTGCTATTTTTCACCTTCAAGGTGGAGCTTGAGTGACTCTAGTCATACATCCCTTTATTATTATGGCTGCAAATCTCTCTCGCTTCACTTTTAAAGGTATATGACACCAAAAATTAAGAGCGCATCCTCTGAGGGGGTGGTCTCTTTTTCTTTGGGGGTGGGGGGTTGCATTGGAGATGGGAACGTATTTTAGCATGTAAATGCATTATAATGACATTATTATGAAGCAAAGTACACACAGAGGACAGCATTCTGTCAAAAGATGTCAGGCCGCCGGCTCAGGGTAGCAAGTATGCAGCTTATCAGTTTCTTGTGCCACCTAGATCCTGTCTCTTGTTGGTGTTAGGACAAATTATGGCCGCAAGGTCTTCAGTCCGCTCCATCATCCGTCTGTGTATGCACAAGAACTGCTGTGGAGTGCACATTGCTGGCATACCAGGGGTGGCCGCATCCTGCCCCGAGAGGCCCTGAAAGTCCATTTTTCCCTTATGTGTGGACAGTGCTGCATTTCAAATATGTTTAATTCCTAATTATTCCACAGTAAGCAGTAAGTCTTTGTTGCTTAGGTCGACCTGATCTGGATCTTGTTAATGTCCTTAAGCCAGATCGTGTTGGTGTGTCTCACATCTGTAGCCTGGTTGGTGGGAGACAGGGCTACTCGTGCTTTTCAGGCTCTCTAGAGCAGAGCTCCTGACACAAGTCAAAGGAGGTGACAGACCTGCTGCAGAGGGGTTATTGTGCACAGGCCCTGAACCGAGTAGGGACCAGTCCCGAGACACTTGCCTACCTCTGGTAATGGAGGTGTTGGTTGTACAGGTTGTGTGTGGTTGTAAGACGGGAGGTTGTGGCTGTAGAGAGTCAGAAGTCTCCACTAGAACTCCACCCAGGAGCTTCCTCCGCTCCCTGGGATCTGTTTGCTTGGTGCGTTGGCTTGTATCTCTCAGTTATAAGCAGTGGCACTGGTGACCGTTCACTCTGTTACTGGGGTGATTTTTCTCTCCTCTTTAGAGGGAAGTACATGGAGTACTATGAATCCAGTGACTTGGAAGCCTTTTCAGCAGAACCGCTGCTCGTTTACCTTACGCCCTACACAGGGCAGCCAGGCTACCTCAGTGACACAGAGACCTCTACAGTCTGGGACAAGGAGCCTTTGTCAGCAGACAGGGACAGAACACACTCCTGGAAATCCCGTCAGCACGGCAAGATCCACAGCGATGCCCTGAACGAGGATGTTTTGCCTTCCCAGTCACCTCTGAACGCGCCATCCTCCAGGGATGAGCTATGACTGCCTGCTTCCCCTGGGACTCTGTTGACAGCTGAACCTGCCTCACACTTTAGCTTTTCACTCTGGAAAGCTGTGGCCTCCTTCTTCATGGGGCCTCCTTCCCACCGCTTTGAATGGCAAAGCAAAGAGGGTGGACGTGCTGACTAACCGAGCCGCTTAGGACTGGGTGGGAGATGAAGGAGGAAAAAGAACAAGTGTTCCAGAGTGGCACAATGTCATGGGTTCAGCAGCAGCAGTCTTTTTTCTCCTTCTTGGTAGCTGGTGCAGCGCTGTGTTTTTGACTTTCGGCCTGGAACAGCACTGATAACACCAGTGTTTTCAGTTACTGCTTGGTAATGTTTTGGTCTGGCCAAGGGCTTTCTGAGTTTCATGCTCTGCCAGGGGGGAGGGGAAGCCGGGAGGAAGTAGAAACAGGATACCTGACCCAAACTGACCAAAGAGCTCTTCCATGCCACAGCACATCATGCCCAGGATGTAAAACTGGGAGCAGAGACCTGGAAGGGTGGGGGTGCACTGCTTGGTCGGGCTGGGTATAGTTGGTGAGCGATTGTATTCTTTCCTTGTATTTGCCTTGTCGTTATTATTATTGGTAGTAGCAGTAGTGGACTTGTGTTATACTTTAGTTACTAAACT
Source organism: Ara ararauna (assembly GCA_028858755.1). NCBI lineage: Eukaryota > Metazoa > Chordata > Aves > Psittaciformes > Psittacidae > Ara > Ara ararauna. Next base: position 22,645,156 of record CM054410.1, read on the forward strand.
GTTCTTATCTCAACCTGTGGGAGTTGCATTCTTTCGATTCTCCTCCCCATCCACCTGGGAGCGGGCGGAAGAAGGAGAGGGGAGTGAGTGAGAGAACGGGCTGCGTGATTTACAGCTTAAACCACGACACAGAAAAAAGGCAGAGATGTGAACAAAAGCCCTCACAAGCTTTTGTAAAAATCCTCAGCCTTGAATGACGTCTTTCTATTGCTCTTCATTGAAAACACTGTCTTTATGAAGATTAATAGAGAGAGGTGTACCAGCGTTAATACCTTTCCGGATAGCTGTAACTGGGCTGCTGTGTAACTATAACGTCTTGTAAGTTTGCAGGCTTTTATAGCCCTGTTCACTGAGAGAAACTGCAGGCAAGCATTTGGGTTCTTTGGTTTTGGTTTTGAAACTGATCCCTGTCAGAATCAAGATGGTTTCCAGAAGCGCTGAGTGCTCTGGAGCAGCGCTCCTCTGTAGCCTCTTCTCCCTCATGGCAACTCCAAAGAAAGCTGTTGCTAACTTCCCCTCTGCAGACTTCAAAACTTGCTAGATCCCATTGAAACAGGCCTCCCAGCCCAGGAGTGATGTCTTGGCCTGTCTGAACTCTTGGAAGCTGGATGGGAAAGTGGAGGGTTTATCTCTGCACTGCCTGAAGGGAGCACAGGTGGAGCTGTGTCCTGTCCTGCTTCCTTCCCCCATCTCAATTTATTTCTTCAGGAAAACAAAGCCTGACAACCTACTTGCAGGCCTGTTTAATTAGGCCATAAAGCCAAGCGTAGGACCTCTAGGAACTTAAAATCTAAACAGTTTGTTTACAAGCTGCTTGCACTACCCTTATAAAAACCAACCAACCTACAGAAATGTTCGTGTTGTCAACCGCACTGCTCTCAAGAGCCGTGATAGAGTTGTGCACTACAGCTCTATTAGGCAGAGACCTCAAGCTACAGGCTGCTGTTGCAGTGGCTGGGATTGTTGGGTTGGTTGGGTTTTGGTGCCGTTTGGTTTTGTATGTTTTTAATGATTTGCGATCAGTGTTGTGCTTTCTACTAAAGAAGACGTGTTATTGCCTCTCAGCCGGTCTGATAATACATAGAACCTGGTGCAAGAGGAGCAGCTGTGTGTATTCTTCATTGGGTGGCAGTAGCCCTGGCAGGGAAGGCCAGCTCAAGAGTCTTGCGCCTGTGTCACTCTACCATGGAGTCACTGGCCGTATAAATGTGCCTGCTCCTCAGCTACCAGCTGGAAGCCACATTCCTTCTGCTGTCCAGACTGGAGCTGGTGCCCATGTGCCATGGTGAGTATGAAGAGCAGGTCTGCTGCGGGCCGCCACACACAGCCTGGGTCATTCCTTTCTGAGAAGCCCTCTTGCCTCCTCCTCTGATCTTGTTTTAGAAGTGGCAAGTCTGACCAGCTTGGAGCACAATGGCCATTCCAGAGATGTTGAACAGAGCGATGGAGGTGGTGTGAGGTGTTAAACAAAACACAAAACCAACACCAAACAAACAAAAGCCCCCAACCTGTCTAAGGCAAGAACACAGATTAACTCGAGGCAAATACCAGTGGGAAAATGTTTAATACTTTGAAAAATGAAGTCTCTTTAACTATCTTATCCTATGCTACCCCATGCTACCCCATGCTATGCTATCCTATCCTACCCTATGCAATCCTGTCCTATCCTATCCTATCCTATCTTACCCTGTGCGATTTTGTCCTATCCTATTCTGCTTTATCGTATCCTATCCTATCCTACGATATTTTTCAAGTGCAAAAATAAAAATAAATAAATAATAATAATAAATAAATAAATAATAATAAATAATGAATTTCCCAAGGTGACAGGAAAGAGCGCCCTCTTCATCCTCATCCTTGCATGAGCTCTGCAGAAAAGGGGAAAGAAAGAAATCAAGCTTCAGTTTCCATCACAAGACAAGTAACTATTTGATGAAATAGCTCTCAAAACTTTCTATTTACAAACATAACTTTCTTTTTCCCTTCTCCTTGTTCCGTTTGGCTTTGGTTACACATACGTTGCGCCTATGCCTTTTCTGGCCTTGCTATAGTATGCTGAAACAGCAGAAATCTCTGTTGACTATGAGGATTTTCCATTCTTTAGTTTTCATTGTAGGCTCTTTTTCAATAGTCCTTTGAAAAAGAAACATTTTTTTCCCTCCCTTACAAGTCTGTACCACTCTGGTGTCCTAATGAAGGGATCTGGAGATCCCTTCATTAGTCAAAATACCATGACTATCTGTCTGGGAGACGTGAGGCAGGTTCTCAACAGCAGAAAATAAACCACGGCACAGCCTGAAATAACTGTTAGATATTCAGCTTCTCAGGCCATAAGCTAAGATCCTTATTTCTGGACTAAGAATCATCTGATCCATGCTCACAACTGGTGAAATCCTATTTTCCCATGAAGAAAAGAGGAGGAGGCAACACAAGGGGAGAGTTATTTCAGATGACCCAGGCAGACAACTTCAGCGTTTTGCTGGGTTTTAAATAGCGAGAGCAGTCAGTGATGAAAGTTAATATGCTAACAATGCACGTGAAATTCAGCTCCCTGGAGCAGGCTCCCAAGTCCATGAGCAGGCCACTGTGCCAGCTTTACTTACGCCTGGCAGTGGTGGTTCTTCTTTGGACGCGTTCTCAGTCTGCGCTCTTTCCAGGCTCTCATTTGAAAGAGCGCCTTCTTCTTCCTCCTCCTGAATAGTGCTCTGCCGGGAAAAGAGGAAAGAAAGAAAACTAAGAGAAAGGAACGTTTCCCCTCTTCTGCTAACCACAATCTATCCCAAAGAAATTCTATAAACATAACAACATGGACAGTTATAGCCACCTCCTGGAGATCTGCCGCAAACTTCCACAGCAGCAGCGATTGCGGGGAAGAGACGACAGAATCACTGAATGATCAAGGCTGAAATGACCTGAAGATCATCTAGTTGCAAGCCTCCCTGCCACAGGCAGGGATGCCACATGCTAAACCATGTCGCCCAAGGCTCTGTCCAGCCTGGCCTTCAGCACTGCCAGGGATGGCGCATTAACGCTTCTTTGGGAAACCTCTTCCACTGCCTCACCACTCTCACAGTAAAGAACTTCTTCCTTATATCTAACCTGAGCTTCCACTGCTCAAGTTTAAAACCCTTGCCCCTCGCCCTATCGCTGCGGTCGCTGCTGAAATGAGTAGTTTCGTATGCAACAAGATTTACCTAAGAATGTTTTTAAAATTTATTCTGCAGTTGATATTTTTCTCTAGGATGAAATGTCAAAATAAAATGTTTGCAAGGACTTGCACAGACTTTCATGGGATAAAAGTATAACATTCAGCTACCCAAATCCTCCTAATCTCCATACACACACATCTATGTTGACGTAACTCCCTACACTGCCAAAAACTTCATACCCTCTCTTGAATTGAAGATTACCTGGCCAGGCTGTGAATCAGCATACTGCGACGTGTAATATTGCTTGGGACACCCAAAACTCACTATCTGTGTCTGACATTAGGTGCCCTTGCACTTTTTCATGACTTGTTCCAACAACTCAGTTGAATTACCAAATACAAAAATTAGTCAGCTTTTCTAAAGCACTCTCATTACAGTACTGGGGAAAGTCTTTTTCTGGTCAATGGCTGTAATTTTTTGCAACATTAAAATTCTTAGGATGAAAAAAGGAAAAGAATAAAGAGGGGGGGAAGCATTGGAATGATGCCTCATTGCTGTTTATTCCTGGAGCAGGCACCGAAGCCCATACGCAGCTTTCCAAAACGCCACAGTGCCAGCTGCACTTACCCCTAGTGATGGTGCGTCTTTGTCAAACGCATCATGAATCATTGCTCTTACTTCAATGACACGGGGAAGAGTGCTGTCATCCTCCTCACTGGTGCTCTGCCAGGAAAAGGGGAAAGAAAGAAAAGTAAGAGAAAGGAACGTTTTCCCTCCTCTGCTAAGCGCAATCTATACCAGGTGCTCTACTGCTTCGTGCAGAGCTGAGGGCAGAAAATGGTCTGCACAAAGTAAACAGAACAATCAAAGCAATACTTTTAGATTGAGGGAACACTGCAGGTATTCTTGGCAAGCTCTCCTTTCCGTACCAAAATCATCAGGTCGCAAGCTGAATGAAAAATTCATTCAGAAGGGAGATCTCCAGAAGCTTCTGAGGTGGAAGAGCACAATGGCTCCCCATCAGTTCTCCCAGGACAAGGTCAAATGGAGCTCGCCTTGGCATACAGCAAAGCTCCAGGACAAGCTGGTGATTTCAGCCAGGAGGAGACTTGGATCCTGCGGCAGACCCTGAACCAGCACAGCCCGCATCTTGCTCAGCTGGTAGTTTAGCACTAAGTTGGACCTGAACAGCCTACGAGTTGCATGAGGTTACCAGTGTTTCATGGTGATTCAAACATATCACCAAAAAAGAAAAAAAAATAAGAAAAAAAGAAGAAAAGGTATCTACGCTCTCACGAGGTAATGTTCTTCAGCAGTTTGTTTGTATAAAGATGATACAAAAGAGCTAGAACAGGTCAAGAAGAAGCAGTGTCCAAAGCACTCAGATACTGCACAGTGCTTGAAACAAGGCTGTGTTAGGGGATAGCGCGGTATTAACGAAGTGAAAGTTGCTTCTCCTGTTGACTTTGCTCTGTTTGTAAACAATGGGACTGTGTTCCTTTATCTTATGATTTCTTCACAGAGGAATAGGCAAGCGTGCCCAGAAAGGAGAAGACAGGCAGATGGAGCTTACCGAGTGAAAGGACTGATTTTCCCGTCTTTTACACACAGAAACATGCACCCTTCCATTTAGTATCATCGCTATTGTAACCATCAAGTTTTCTGCCACAGCTTCTAGACTGCATCAGAAATTAGGTCCAACAGACATGACAAAACAAAAGTCTTATGGACATTGCAATATAAATGGGTCATTTTGTTTGCATCAGCTGAATGGAGGAAAAGAAACCCCTCTGCCTGATTTGTGAATCAAGTGGCTGTCACATACAAGTGTCGCTGAAAAGATTGCCTTCTCTTAGTTGCAGACCTCCTGTCTCTTTTTTTCTTGCACCTAAGGAAGCTGTAATCATTAGATTGGGCGTGGCACAAATACATATTGGGTTGATACAGCAAAATTCTTGTTCTCCCTGATTGTTCTCCCGTCCCCATAAACAGGCTGATCCTCCATAAGAAGCTTTTTACTTTCACTATATTTACGAGTTGGTGACATATTTTTGTTTTGGTTACATGCTACTCAAACCTTCTCCTCATTCCCAAATTCCTTGCCGTAGTTCATGTTCTTTCAAAGCAAGCTTCAGTTTCCATCACAAGACAAGTAACAATTTGATGAAATAGCTCTCAAAACATTCTATTTACAAACATAGCTTTCTTTTTCCCTTCTCCTTGTTCCGTTTGGCTTTGGTTACACATACATTGCACCTATGCCTTTTCTGGCCTTGCTACACTATGCTTAAACAGTAGAAATCTCTGTTGACTATGAGGATTTTCATCTCTTTAGTTTTGATTCTAGGCTCTTTTTCAATGGTCCTTTGAAAAAGAAATACTTTTTTCCCTCCCCTACAAGTCTGTAACACTCTGCTGTCCTTTCAGCCAAGCAATCCCAAGAGGACTTGTCGCACTGTCTATGAGGTAGGATACTAGGAGTACTGCCATTCAACCTGGGGCCTCCTGTTCCTCTGAGCAGTTTTGCCACCTAGCCTTCTATTTGTACCTGAGTAGTCCAAAGCTTAAGGACTGTGTCCCTCCCACCTCACCCACTCAGTTATAATCAGGTGGCACGGCTTAAGCTTGACTCATTCACTTTAGCCATACATAGTTTCCAGAAAGAGTAAATGAACTTGCAATTTAAATGCTGTTCCTACAACAAATCCTAGGAATCACGTTTTCAGCAGCATCAGGTATGTTCCAGACCACAATTAAAATGTCCAAAACTAACTGCATCGCTTAGATTTAAAACATGAGGGAAATGACCAGAAAGCAAACTCTGAAGTGAGAATCCCAAAGCAAAGTCAGGCATTTCTGAACATGGGGCATAAACACAACACTCTTAACCTCCAAGAGGTCATTAAAGGAACAGGGATAAATTAATCCTAAAATCCTTGTATTACGAGCATAGCTGATCTTCTTGGTTCTTTGGGTTTCTGGCTTTTTCTTTTTCTTCTAAATGACCCATCTTAAACTTGCAAACTATGTCCCCGTTTCTTGTGGGATGCACTTCAAAGGACTCAGAAATTCCTAGACATCATGTCAAGCAGCCTGGCGAATGCCAGTCGCATAGGAGAGGTCTTCTGGATGCTGTACACTCTTGAACACCATGCACAGATTTCTCAGCCAGATCTGAAACAAATTCTCACACACTGGGATGGGCAGATGGGCACTCTGTGAGATTCTCTAGTCCCAGACCACAGTGCTGTTCAGCCAAGCCAACAAAGGCTTCCTTCCCACTAGCATAACAGAGCATAGGTTGCAGATCAGCTCAGAGCAAAGACGTGAAAAACAATCTCATTTCCCAGTTGCCTTGGGCTACTGACTCTGGTTTCAGCACTGCTGTATTGCTCCGTGCCATGGAACTTCACAAGAAACAGATAGGAGAAAAATCTCAGGGCACGTCAAGAATAGTTTAAAATACCAACCTGGATACTACATCAAACCAACTTCTTGCCTTGGATCCCAAAGAAATTACATAAACATTATCTAAATAATAATGAAAGTTATAGCCACTTCCTGAAGACCTGGCTCAAACTGCCAGAGCGGCACCGATTCCGAAGAAGTGAGGACATTTTAGATCAGCTGGGGACTTGGCCTGACAAAGGTGAAGGCGATTCTTTTTACGCATCAAGAAAAGAGGAGGAGTCAACAGAAGTTGAGAGTTATTTCAGATGATCCAGCCAGACGATTTCAGTTGTCTGCCATCTATGAGCAGCCTTCCCAAATGCCACTGTGCCAGCTTTACTTACCCCTAGCGATAGTGTTTCTCTGCTAGGAGCCTCACGACGCTGCGCTCTTTCCCAGGTGATGTAGGAAGGAGCGCCCTCTTCATCCTCATCCTCAATTGAGCTCTGCATGAAAAGGGGAAAGACAGAAATCAAGCTTCAGTTTCCAAAACAAGACAATTAACTATTTCAGTAAATAGCTTTCAAAACGTTCCATTTACAAATTTTCTTTTTCCCTTCTGCTCTGTTTCGTTTTGCTTTGGTTACAGATACGTTGCACGTATGCCTTTTCTGGCCCTGCCACAGTATGCTAAAACACCAGAAATCTCTGTTCACTATGAGGAAAAGAGAAAAAAAGAAAGAAAGAAAAAGAAGAGAAACAAATATTTTCCCTCTTTTGCTAACCACCATATATTCCGGAATCTCATTTTCCAGTTGCCATGGGCTACTGACTCTACCTTTTCCCCAGTGCTCAAGTAATAGTAAGGCAGATTTGTCTTTTTTTTGTTTTTTCCTCTTCACTTGATTTAAAGGGAAATAATTGAAGTGAAGCAGGAATTCAGCTTATCTATGGGCCTCTCGTTTTCTTCAGCGCCACATTCATTCTATCTGATTTCACGCAATCCCACAAAGATTTTATTACCTTCTTCTAGCTCTGCCACAGTGGTACGCACTTAATTCAGACTCCTCCTTCACAGCTTGCTTCTGAGCACTCTTTAGATTTACAAGAACTGTAAAGAAATACCCCTCTGCAACCATGTGATGGGGTTTCATCATACATACCACTCAAACAATTAAAATTTGGGGGTTTTCCTAGTACCACAGCCTTCAACACTGAAATCTCCAATTTAGAAAGGGTATCTTTCAAGTGCAGTGCCATAAAATCCAGGCTTGGGGAGGCTGGGGCTTGGTTCTTTGAATTGCTTTGCTGTTTGTTTTTATCTCTAAAATATCCCACAGTCAAATACAACAGTCTGCACAGCAGTGACTTGCCTTCTCCCGGCATCTCTCTGGTGAGACTCTGTTTTTTCTTCCGCAACAGCCATCAAGACACATGCATTTTAAGAAGAAATCCAGGAACTGTTCGAAGAAAGCAGAAAGGCAGTTTTGAACTGTGCATAGCAATACATTTTTTTTTCAATGTCCGTTATATTTCTCTCCCTTTTGGGAAACACAACAATTGGATACGATCATTACACAGATAGGGAAGATGCTCAGTGATGCTCGATGGATAAAGTGCCAGCCACTCACAACCAGTGGCATGGTTGCATACAGCCAAGCTCTCTTCCTAGCTCCCTTAAATTTCTGCTTTCTCTGACATTAGAGGAAGTATTGCTATTGCAGTGGCCTAAACCAGTAAGCCAGAAAGCATATCAACTTCTCCCTCTTGACAGCACTGCATATGTAAGTGTACTGCTAAGACTTCCTCAGCCAGTACAGCTCTACATTGAGAAAATGGGTGTTAAACATGTTTCTGGAAGTAACCTGTTTTGCTAGGGGAGCCACAGATGCTTTTACCAGCCTAAGTAATCTCCAGTCTTTTCCCCTTAATGTTTTATAACTCTTGTCTTCCACTTACTGCAAAATCTGAGCATTCCAAAGCTCACATTCCTACGCTCCAGACCAGTTAAAGTAACGCATTTTGGCAGAAATAGGAAAGGAAAGGAAAGGAAAGGGAAGGGAAGGGAAGGGAAGGGAAGGGAAGGGAAGGGAAGGAAAGGAAAAAAGAAAAGAGAAAGAAGAGAAGAGAAGAGAAGAGAAGAGAAGAGAAGAGAAGAGAAGAGAAGAGAAGAGAAGAGGAAAGAAAAGGAAAGAAAAAAGAAAAGAAAAGAAGAAAAAAGAAAAGGAAAGAAAAGAAAGAAAAGAAAAGAAAAGAAAAGGAAAAGAAAAGAAAAGAAAAGAAAAGAAAAGAAAAGAAAAGAAAAGAAAAGAAAAGAAAAAAGAAGAAGGAAAAAAGAGAGAAGAAAAGAAAGAAAAAGAAAGAAAAAGAAAGAAAGAAAGAAAGAAAGAAAGACAGACAGACTTTCATTCAGGTATTTAATATTCACTTTGAAGATCCCTCAGAACTTGCTCTCCCACCACCTATTTCCTCTAAACCAGTGGGAATTACGGACACAAACATATGTGTGCGTTTGTGTGTGTACTTTTTCCCAAGGGCTGTTGCCCTAGAGCAACCTCACAAAGCCGTGTAACTTTCTAATAGTAAGAAATATCTAACAGGATAATGTAGATAGCACAGGTCTACACTGCCCGAGTGTGACTTGAAGCAGCAAAAAATGTTCCTATCATTTTGAGCGGTGTTTTCACTTTGTGATTCAATATATTTGTTATTAGACTACAGGTCATACAGAATGGGGCAACTGAAGTCAAGAACATGTCGCTCCCCACAGGAAACAGGGGCTCCTTCCCATGTAACATCAATCATGAATAAGCACAATGGTGAATCTTGTAGAAGCCAGTGCTTCTGTTCCTTTTTTACTCTTTTTGTGGTCACAGCTGTTATGTATCTGAGTAAAAAAAGAGGGGCTGCTTCCCAGTGTGACTTTAAACACCCTTCATTTCAGCAGGGGTGATCCCACTTGGAAGCTCAAACATTCTTCTGAGAATCTTACAATGTAAGAGAGCTAGAACTGTTCTAGAACCCACTGCTGACAACCTAGAATCCACCTAGGGGAACAACATATATGGTGCTCTTTGAGAAAATCTTCCTTAAATGAGACCTTACTTGTTCTGCCCTTTCTGATAAATTACAGAACCCTAGAATGGTGCACGTTGGAAGGGACCTGAAATCTTACCCAATTCCAACCCCCTGCCATGGGCAGAGACACCTTCCACTAGACCAGACTGCTCCAAGCCCCATCCAAGCTGGCCTTCAACACTGCCAGGGATGGGGCATCCACAGCTTCCCTGGGCAACCTGTGCCACTGCCTCACCACCCTCACAGGGAAGAATTTCTTTGTAAGATTTCATCTAAATCTGCCACCTTGCAGTTTAAAACCACTCCCCCCTTGTCCTATCAGTACATGCCCTTGTCAGAAGCCCCTCTCCAGATTTCTTGTAGGTCTCTTTAGGCGCAGGAAGCTGCCATAAGGTCTCTCCTGAACTTTCTCTTCTCCGGGCTGAACAATGACAGTTGCTCCAGCATCATCTTTGTGGCCTCCTCTGGACATGCTCAAGCAAGTCCATGCCCGTTTTGTGTTGCTGGCCCCAGAGCTATACGCATTACTGCAGGTGGGGTCTCAGGAGAGCAGAGTAGACGGGGAGAAGCCCTCTCCTCGACCTGCTGGTCACACTCCTTTTGATATAGCCCAGCACACAGTTGGCTTTCTGGCTGCAGGCTGCAAGCGCACACTGCCGGACTCATGTGGAGCTTCTCGGCAGCCAACACCCTTCTCCAACACACACACCCCCGCCCCCCCCCCCCCCCCCCCCCGCAGGCCCTGCTCCTCAGAGCTGCTCTCAATCCAGCCTCTGCCCAGCCTGAGTTGTGCTTGGGAGCCTGTATCTGGTCTTGGGATGGATGGGAAACGTCAACTAACACCATCACGAGAAGACACCTGTGCGGTGTAATCACCACCTAGTGGGGTGATTAATGACTTCTGACGAGAAACATCAAGCCAACACTACTCGTCTTTTACATCTCATAGCAACCATCAGCCATGGGGCACACGTTGTGTCGGCCCTACGTTGCGCGACCCCCGCTTCGTGCCTCCCCGCCGGGGCTGTGCCAGGGTGCCGGGCTCCTGTTCGGCTCGTACCCGCCTGAAAGCACGACGGCAGTTAGGGAACCTGCTCCTCCGGGACATGCTGCGCCGCAGGCCCGCAGGGACCGCAGGCACCGGGACCGCGTCGAGAGCGGACTAAGCCCGTTAGCAGCCGCGGCGGTGATGCCCGCATCCGTCACCACGGCAACAGAACGCGCCCTCGGAGAAGTCGCGCGGGCAGCCGACCAATGGCAGCTCGCCTCACGCCGCCCCGCCCACCGCCCCGCGCGCGCCCTCGCGCCGCTGCCGGGAAGCCTCTGCCTCCGCGCCACTGTGCCGGGCGCACGTCCCCGGCCCGCGCGGTGCCCGCGGCGAAGCAGACGGCGTCGGCGGCGCGGTTCCGCCGCGTGGATGTGCACGAGCGCGGCGAGAAGGAGCGGAACAGTCAGGGCTGGAAAGGGCCTTAAGATCCCGTGGATCCTACCTCCCTGCCATGGGCAGGGTCACCTCCCACTAAACCGTGGCACCCACGGCTGTGCCCAACCGGGCCTTGAACACCGCCAGCGATGGAGCATTCACAGCTTCCCTGGGCAACCCATTCCAGTGCCTCACCGCCCTCCCAGTAAAGAACTTGCTCCTCATATCCAATCTAAACTTCCCCTGTTTAAGTCTGAACCCGTTACCCCTTGTCCTATCACTACAGTCCCTAATGAAGAGTCCCTCCCCAGCAGCCCTATAGGCCCCCTTCAGATACTGGAAGGCTGCTATGAGGTGTCCCCACAGCCTTCTCTTCTCCAGGCTGAACAGCCCCACCTTTCTCAGCCTGTCTTCATACACGAGGTGTTCCAGCCCCCTGATCATCCTCGTGGCCCTCCTCTGGACTTGGTCCACCAGTTCCATGTCCTTTTTATGTTGAGGACACCAGAACTGCACACAATACTCCAAGTCAGGTCTCACGAGAGCAGAGTAGAGGGGCAGGATCACCTCCTTCGACCTGCTGGTCACGATCGTTTTGATGCAGCCCAGGATACGGTTGGCTTTCTGGGCTGCGAGCGCACACTGCAGCGGCTCATGTTCAGTTTCTCCTCAACCAACACCCCCGAATCCTTCTCCGCAGGGCTGCTCGGAATCTCTTCTCTGCACAACCTGTAGCTGTGCCTGGAATTGCTCCGACCCAGGTGGAGGACCTTGCACTTGGCTCGGTTGAACTTCATAAGGTTGGCATCAGCCCACCTCACAAGCGTGTCAAGGTCCCTCTGGCCGGCATTCCTTCCCTCCAGTGTACCAACCGAACCACACAGCTTGGTGTCATCAGCAAACTCGCGACTGATTTTGTCACTTCCCATGTACTTGTGCATGTTCAGGCTCTTAAGATGGTCTCAAACCTGATCCTCTCCTCCACTGGGCCTAAGGTCTACATTCTTACAGTCCCTGCGTCTGCCTTCCAAGGCTTGGGTAGTGTGGCCAGAGCATCTGGAAGTGAAGACTGAGGGAAAGAAGTCGTTGAGAACCTCCGCCTTCTCCAAATCCAGGGTAGCCAGTTCTCCCAATAGCTTCCAGAGAGGGCCCACATGGACCCTCGGCTGTCTTTCATTTGCTACTTACCTATAGAATCCCTTCTCGTTATCTTTCACATCCCTAGCCAAATTTAATTCTAACTGGACCTTAGCTTTCCTCACCTGGTCCCTAGCTTCCCGGACAACATCCCTGTATACTTCCCAGGCTGCCTGTCCTTGCTTCCGCCTTTCATAAGCCTCTTTTTTTCCCCTCAAAGTTTTCTCAGTAGCTCTTTATCCATCCATAGAGATCTCCTGGCTCTCCTGCCGCACTTCCTTCTAGTCGGGACGCAACACTCCTGAGCTTGTAGCAGGTGATCCTTGAATATCAACCAACAGTCCTGGGCTCCCCTGCCCTCTAGGGCTATATCCCACGGAACCCTACTAAACAAGTTCCTGAAGAGGCCAAAGTCTGCCCTCTTGAAGTCCAGGGCAGTGAGCACACTGCGTGCCCTTTCTCACTGTCCCGATGATCTCAAACTCAACCACCTCATGACAGCTGCAGCCAAGGCAGCCCTGGCGCATCACATTCCCAACCAGCCCCTCCCTGTTGGTGAGCACCAGGTCAAGCATGGCACCTCTCCTTGTCGGCTCCTCTGTTACTTGCAAGAAGTTGTCTTCCACACAATCGAGGAACCACCTGGATTGCTCGTGCTGGGCCGTACCATCCCTCCAACAGACGTCAGTGGTTTAAGTCCCCCATGAGGACAAGGGCCTGCGAGCATGAGGCTGTTCCTATCTGTCTATAGAGCGCTTCATCCACAGAGTCCTCCTGATCAGGCGGTCTCTAACAGATCCCCACAATGATGGCCCCCTTTGACCGTCACCCACAAACTCTCTGTTGACAGAGTTCCACACTCTCCAGCCTATCACTGACATAAATAGCAACTGACATAAAGAGCAACTCCCCTGCCCTGTCTGCCGGGCCTGTCTTTTCTAAAGAGCCTGTAACCTCCCATCCCAACACTGCAGCCATAGGAGCCATCCCACCATGTTTCTGTGATACCAGTTCCAACGTGTCCCCATCCACGTGCACGCAACTCTAAGAAGTTCGCGGATGAGGAGGAGGGAGGCGATGGGCAAGCGGGGCCTGACGAGAGCGAGGGGGACTCGTTCCTCAAGCTCTTCTTTTTGAAAGTCGACAGAAGCCTAAGCTAAGAAAACACGTAGCAAACATAGAGAACTCCGATGGCAATGATGACCTAAGATAAAGAGGCAACTCCGTCACACCTCGACACAACAAAATGCAAAACTGAGAAACAGCACCAGGCAATCTTGTTGATATAATGCAAGGAAGAGCAAAAAGGATTGCTTCTAGGAGGAGATAGAGGGTCAGGTCACTCACTCCTTACTACTCTCTTATCAGGCAACTGAGCGAGGCAAAGCATCATCTTTCTGGAAACACAGACATTTGACTGGAATTCCACCTTTTCTGGATTTTATTCTTCTCTTACTCACAACCACAAACCTTCTGACTGACTGGAAGTAGTAAGAACTGTGGAAAGCCAGCTACCGAACATGAGAAGCTAAGCTGGGTCCTGATAACTAAGGAAAATAAAAAGAGAAAGAAAAGCGGAGTCATGCACGGCAGGGCTTTTTTTAAGCTCACAAACCTTTCGGGGTGTTCTGAGCCTACTCATAACTCTGAGGTCCAAACTGTGTGTATTTGTAAAGTTACAAAATTACGGTTCCTTTCTTTAAGCTGTGTATTACTGAAGGCAGTTTTAAAGAAAAGGACAATAATAGTAAAAAGCCCCCAAGACATTTTAGATTAAATGTAATGAAACCTGATCCCTGATGAAAAATACCTTTCTTTTTTTGACCACCCCAGAGGCCCAAAACTGACAGGAATGATCCGTAACTGAACAGAAGCACATCACCTCGGCAGAACAGATCCTTTGAAGGCACAATTCCGAACACGGCTGAAGTGATCTTGGGTCAGTAACACCTATATGTCACTGCAACAAGTGGGAGAAGTAACTGCTGGCTTGGACCCCACAGTCGGAAACATCAGCATAGGTTTATAGCTCCCGCAAGTCTCTCAAATGAGGCTGTGCCACAAGTGTCCTCAAGCCCTAGTGTAGGACTTGCTACGTGAGTTACATGAGTGCAAGGTGGCACACTAATTAACAAAGAAAGGAAAAAAAATCCAAAACAAAGCCTTACATCAGGCGTTTTCTTTTTCAAACTAATAACAATCTTGGAAAAATAATCAGCTGCGCTGACTCCATGAATGAAAACAACGTCAGATAAACTCAGCAGACGTTGTGCTACCACAGGAATAAGACCACATCCTCCTCTAATATTGAATCCTGACTACAGCTGGCAGGGCAAAACTACACTTAGGTGTGGACAACTGCTTCCCTTTCACAGGAACTCCCATTGTCAAGTTGTGCAAGGGTTTGAATATGCAGGCGTCCGTATCTGAAAAAACAGACAGTAGCGGGTCTTCACGGTGGGGTCTGTAGCAAAAAGTTGTAGGCATGTTTGGACAGTGAGTTTTAAAAGGAAGTCGCAGTCTCGGGTGGGACATTTGTTCACACTACCGAGGTACCTCAGTAAGAGAGAAATAAGAATGGAAACTACTAAAAATCAAAACTATGTTGGCCATGTTGGGGAATGCACATAAATATGCTCTCTTGGAATCTAAAGTGGGTATATGAATGTACTTTAAGACAGAATGAGTTGTCTTAAGACTACTTGTTGTATACCATCCTGTTCAAGGACACCTTTGACTGACTGATTCACATTATTTGAGCTCTTTGCAAGTTCTCACTGAAGACGGAAAGAAAATTTCCCCAGGTACACGTCAATTAACACATAAGAACCACAAATGAGCAGTCTGGCAGCCCACCCATACAGAGCAGGAAAAACTGCACTGTTAGGGGAAGGATATTTAAAATAGCCCTTTGGGGCAAAGCATCCTTGCAAAGGATGCAAATTTTAGTCATTCAAAATGTTTCATTTAAAAAAGTATCTTAATGAAAGTAAGTAAACCAAATCATACACGAAAGACTACTGGCTGAAAGTCACAATGCATATGCATACAGCTCTTGGACTCTCTTTGGAAATCAACATGCTCAGGCAGCAAGAGATCTCACGGCACACTGTCACTTGGCAAGTCAGCTCCTCTCCAAAGTTATTAGAATCCACACAAACTTGATGTCCTTTCCTATTTTATTCTTCAAAGATACGTACGTCAACAATTTAGAATCCAAAGCTGAAGGCATAGAAAGAATTACCCACTCAAAAGAAGGAATTCCTCAACATTTTTATAGTCTCTCATATATGCAAGTTTTATTGCTCTCATGTTCTGCATCTGAATTGGTATGGACTGACAGGTAAAGCTCGCAGTGGTAATCCTCACGGCACAGCCTGCTCTTTCCTCATCTGACTTCTTCCCTGACCCTGAAGTTGCTACACTTGAGCAAGCACGGCTATTACTACAATCACAGCAGGCCTGGCAGCTAGGCATTTCAACACCGCTAGGAACTGAGCCACAAAGCATTCATTTAAAGCAAGGAGTACTATACTGCCTTTCAGATACAAAAGAAGAGCACAGATAACTTATCTATGCCTTGGTTCCTTCTCTGCCTAGTGGGGAGAGCCAAAGTTAAAACCTATGAGTTCTTATGCTGCTCTTCTGTTCTAATGAACATTAAGCAGTTCTTGTGCTGTCTTGAAAAAACTCTGACTGCATGTTCACGTGAAGTAATGGAAGGGTAGAGTGAAATCTTCCTTATGGCTGTACAATCCTTGTTTCAAATCAGCAGCCCCCAAAAAGCAGAATTAGGACTGGAAATCTCAGTATCCAGAAAAACATAAGCATCTATTTTAGATTCTTATGGGCTTTGCAGCCCATGCATTCTGGGCTTTTTTGGGGGGGAACAATATTAATTGTCTTGCGTCAGTCCCAGTTTGGCTTCTTAACAATCAGACACGGCACACTTTCTCTACCTGGTGACCATGCTTTAATGAGACTTGGGATGTGGGCAGCATGCCTTTACGCATTTCATGTTTACGTGGAAATTGTGGATTTTGCAGTATTATTGACGTCCGCCCATCGGGTTATTAAGTTCATGTGCACTAAATGTAATGGAAGGAATTCCTGACAACATCCCCTATCATGTAAACAACAGCTTAGTTTTCATTCCACTGGCTCTTACCTGAGAAGGAGAAGCTCTAGGACTTCCTTAGCGGAAGCAAAAGGGCTGTCCAATATGTAAACAGAAATGTATCGACGTAAGCAAAATCATTACCCTCAAAAGATGTTATAAGGTTTTCTAGGAGCTTCTCAGGAGTTCCAGTTGTTATCTTCCTGGTGTTACTGACAGGATGTTCTCTCTTCCGGTCTTCTTCAACCTACAAAGTTGAAAGAAACACAAAGCAAAACAATGAGACACAAGTCAGATCCCTGACAAGGCTTTCACAATGAAACGCAGATTAAATTCCATCTTTTCACAGGAATAGTACATCTTTAATTACAGCATTATTTTGGCTCCCCAAACGCCAAATCCTCTAGCAAATAATGGAGCCTTTTAGGAAGTTTATCTTGAAGATACTTCTCTGACATGCTCCTTGTAAGATTTTATAGCCTGACTGCTATCCTGGAGAAGAGAAGGCTGCGTGGAGACCTCATAGCAGCCTTCCAGTATCTGAAGGGGGCCTATAGGGATGCTATAGGGATGCTGGGGAGGGACTCTTCATTAGGGACTGCAGTGAGAGGACAAGGGGTAACGGGTTCAAACTTAAACAGGGGAAGTTTAGATTGGATATGAGGAGCAAGTTCTTTACTGGGAGGGCGGTGAGGCACTGGAATGGGTTGCCCAGGGAAGCTGTGAATGCTCCATCGCTGGCGGTGTTCAAGGCCCGGTTGGACAGAGCCCTGGCTGCCATGGTTTAGAGGGAGGTGTCCCTGCCCATGGCATGGGGGTTGGAACTAGATGATCTCAAGGTCCTTTCCAACCCTATCTATTCTATGATTCTATGATCTTACGATCCAATCGCACATTCGTAACTAAAAGAATATCCATTATCCTACAAAGAATAATATTACCGGAAGGAACAACAGTGGTAACCCGGTGTCTCACTTAACTTCCGAATAAAGATGAAAACTGACCGCAACTTCAGCATCGGCACTTGTGATTCCCTTGCTGAAAATACCAACTTTGGCTCACCACACAAAATGTAAGGTCATGAACACATCTGGATGCAAAACTTTTCATGATACTTTTGCAAGGAGTTTGTCAAAGTCATCTTGCAAACGTGCCATTATAACATTTCAATGTTCTCTTACAGTTTCCAGAAAGTACAATATTTGTCAACAAATCTAGGGTTGGTGTTGGGGATGTGTGTGTTTTTTAAACAGCAGTTGGTTTGGACGCTTACATCCTGCTTTAAGTCTGAAGGAGCTAGAAACATTCCTTTAAACTCTCCCGCTATTTAGAGGACAGTTCAGAAAATGATTTTTGTGAGTAGCTTAAATACTTTTTGGTTAAGTAGGTGTGATAAAAAAGCTTTAAAAATGGGTTTATAAATGAAAACATCACCAAGAGCACCCTAACAGAAAATTTCTCTCTACCTTTTGAGTTGGCTGTCTCTGGGAAGGAACTTTCAGACCACTGATGAAGGAAAGGCTGAACTCTACAGAGGCAGCATGGGGGAGGTGTGCAGTTCCCCTCCCATTGTTGCAGATTAGCAACCCATGTACTACATCCGCAGCTTGAGGAAAATGCGCTGTGACGCATCTGTGCTTTTGCCTTGATACAAATACGTGGCATGAATAATACAGATCTGTATTCCACAGCCGCGTGGGCCAAAGGCACAAATGCTACCTGTTGACATCCAATGGGATTATAAATTAGAAGCTCCACCATCTCCTAAATTAACGATATATCCTAGCAAGAGGGAGCAGAGACCCAAGATTAAAAAAACCCCAACAAAACAGTTCACCTTCTGAACAGTACAAAAGTACGCTGCTACCCAAATAGAAACATACAGAATTGCACCCACTACCTCATAAATCACACCCCAAACAATTGCTTTTCCCAAAAAAACCCACTGGTTTGCACTTTTTTCCCAGCGCAAATATTATCTGTTGAGATTCTGAAAGCAAGAATTGTGGAATGAAACCAATGTGATAGATTTTCATTAGGCAGACTGGAATAAAGCCCTGAAAGAAAACAACTGGGATGAAGAAAAAGTAAATGAGATACCAAATATTCTTCAGCCTTAGTCATTTAAAACATTACCACTTTACTAAAGACTTGTTTTATTCACAGAACCTGCAAAATTAGTCTCAAGATAGTGAACCTAGTCTCTCTGCAACACCATTTCTACTCATTTTGACAGATTTTCAAATGCTTCTCACTTTCCTTGAAACTTACAGCTTTTCCAGATGGGGAGTTTTCCACTCCAGCTATTTTTATTGACTTCAGGGACAGACACCCTGTGCTGGAATAAAACTACCTAGAGTGCAGTAACTTAGAATGTAACTAAAACCAAGGTGCTCTACTAAGGAATAACTGCTTCATTTCACTCTTTGCCTAACTGTGAAAATGTGAATAACCTTAAACCTTCTGAAAGTAGGAATGGGATTTTTTTGTCATTTTACCCTTATTATTTGGATATTGCTTCCTTACACACACAGGCTCTCAAGCAGAGGCCGTCACATTTCCTCATTTTGGATGCTGCCAAAAAATCAGAATTCTGCCATGTTGACTGCACCAATCTCAGAAGCCAGAACGGCTTTAAGACTTTTCCTATGATTGGACAACTAGGGGTATTCCTGGATTTCCAAACCTCTACCCTCCTTCTCCCCCGCCCCCTCCCTCTCCCCCTCCCCCTCCCTCTTCCCTTCCCCCTTTCCTTCCCCCTCCCCCTCCCCCTTTCCTTCCCCCTCCCCCTTCCCTTCCCTTCCCTTCCCTTCCCTTCCCTTCCCTTCCCTTCCCTTCCCTTCCCTTCCCTTCCCTTCCCTTCCTTTCCTTTCCTTTCCCTTCCCTATCATACAAATAACCTCTCTTGGCAGCAACCCAGAGCTTCCAGGACCAATGATGCCCCTCAGAGGAAAGAGATTTCAGTTCTACTCTGACCTAAAGAGAACTCTGTGTACCTCTGAAAACATGGGAAGGAGAGCTTCTAAGCACTATCTGTATGCAGGACAGAATCTGCTTGTATTTCTTGACTTTGATTTCAGCACTGCTGTATTGCTCCATGGCATGGAACTTTGCAAGAAATGGATACGATGAAAATCTCAGGGCAGACACATAATAGTTTAAAATAGCAGCCTGGGTACTACATCAAACCAAGTTCTTATATTCTTGCCTTTCATCCCAAAGAAAATATATAAGCAAAACTAAAGGATAATGAAAGTTATGGCCACTTCCTTAAGATCTGGCTCAAACTGCCACAGCAGCACTGAGTCCAGGGAAGTGAGGACATTTTAGATCAGCTGGGGCCTTGGCCTGACAGGGGTGAAGGCGCTCGGCAGCATGCCACGTTCCGTGCCTGTGCGTTTAAGCTCGTGTTACTCACCGCTGGAACCGCCTGCGTGTGCTTTCAAATGCACCTTTGAAATACAGTACAGAGCTGTAACTCTTGCAGAGATGCAGACCCTTAATTTCTCACCCGGCTGAGAAAGCAATGCAAAACTAAAATACCCAAACTGGTACCCATTCAAGTTTGGGGGAACTTTCTGCTAACTT
Organism: Ara ararauna; assembly: GCA_028858755.1. Classification (NCBI taxonomy): domain Eukaryota; kingdom Metazoa; phylum Chordata; class Aves; order Psittaciformes; family Psittacidae; genus Ara; species Ara ararauna. The sequence goes on from CM054410.1 coordinate 22,665,038, forward strand.
CTGAGATCCCTTCATTAGTCAAAATTCATTAGTCAAAACACCATGACTACTTGTTTGGGAGACCAGAGACCCATTCCCAACCGCAGAAAATCAGCCATGGCACAGCCTGAAACAACTCAGTCAAATTACCAAATGCAAAAATTAGTCGGCTTTTCTAAAGCAGTATCATTACAGTACCAGGGAAGGTCTTTTTCTGCTCAGCGGCTGTAAAGTTTTGTAACCTCAAAATTCTTAGGATGAAAAAAAATAAAAAATAAAGCGAGGGGAAGCATGGGGATGATGTTTTATTCCTGTTTCTGTAGAAATGGTCTCTGCCACCCAGGGGGGAGTATCTACGTTCAAGCAAGCGATGTGATACTCGTAAAAAAAGAGCCAAATGCGAAACCGGTAAATAGTTCATCTCTGCTTTTAAGATGGACCAGAGGAAGCATACCTGTGAATGCTGTGGAAAAGAGAGGCCTGAGTCTGCAGGGACAGTCTGCAGTCCTTGCGCTGTCCCATCCATCAGTGTTTGTGTAAGAGCTCCCTGGGCACGGGTAATCCCTCCCACCTGCTCTCCAGTAGTTCGATGGGCAGTTCCCCTGCGGTTGCCATGATCTTTAACCACCAGAACTTCCGTACAAACACTACTGCGGCAGCAGTGATGGAGGGGATCTGCAGATCACACCTTTCCACAGCAGCAGCATTTGCACCGTCTTAAGCCGTAGGAAGTTCCCCCATCTTTCCCACAGCTCCCTACCGTGCTGTGAGATGAGCCCTGGAGCTCAGACACAGCGGCCGCGCCTCTCCGCTGCCTGGGGGGCTGCGCGGCCCTGCGGCGAGGCGGCGCCTGGGCGGCGCGGGGCCGGAGCGCAGCACGAGGCTGGCATCGCCCACCGCCGCCTCCCCCCTGCGTCTGCCCCTCGCCGGAGGGAAAGACCGGGACCCCCCGCGCCGGCGGCAGGCCGGGCGGTTTGTGTTAGCTGGGGCCTTGGCCTGCCGCAGGGGAAGGCGCTCGGCAGCGCGGCACGGTCCGTGCGGGTGCGTTTAAGCTCGTGTTACTCACCGCTGGAACCGCCTGCGTGTGCTTTCAAATGCACCTTTGGAAACAGTACGGAGCTGCAACTCCTGCAGAGATGCAGACCCTTAATTGCTCACCCGGCTGAGAAAGCGATGCAAAACCAAAATACCCAAAGCTGTATCCATTCAAGTTTGGGGGAACTTTCTGCTAACTTCTGAGATCCCTTCAGGAGTCAAAACACCATGACTATTTGTCGGGGAGACCAGAGACCCGTTCCCAACAGCAGAGAAAAAGCCATGGCACAGCCTGAAATAACTGTTAAATGTCCCGCTTCTGAGGCCATAAGCTAAGATCCTTATTTCTGGACTAAGAATCATCTGATCCAGGGCCACAAGTGCTCAAATCCTTTTTACGCCTCAAGACAAGGGGAAGAGTCAACACAAGGAGATGTTCCAGGTGATCCAGGCAGACAACTTCAGTGTCTTGGTGGCTTTTAAATAGCTAGAGCAGTCAGTGCGGAAAGTTAATATCCTAACAAAGACCGTAGAATTCTGCTCCCTGGAGAAGGCTCCGCAGTTCATGAGCAGCCTTCCCAAATGTCACTGTGCCAGCTTTACTTACTCCTAGCTGTGGGAGGCTCATGACTGGTTTTCTGACTTACTGAAGTGAAGTAGTGGAGAAAAATGGCTTGTGGGTCCTGCGAGTGATGTGCATTTGGTGTTACCTGTGCTGTTTGTAAAGGAGGCAAAGTTAAGGTGAGCAGGAAGGGCTGTCCTTCAGACAAACAGAGGGAAAGTGAAGAAGTATAGCTGGTTGCTTTTGGCAGTTGCTTCTGCAGGAGAGACGGGCTGAGAAAACTGCCTTTCCCACCATTTCCAGACCGACACAGCAGACACCAGATGCCTGTAGCTTTCCTTTTAGGGTTGTTTCTGGTTTGAAGTTCTTGACAGCACTGAAAAAGATGGCACTGTGTTGGCAGACTAAGCAAAGCATTGTTAAATTCAGCCCTGAGAGCATGAGGGGCATCAAATCAGAGAGACAAATGGCAGGGGCAGCAAGAGCTGAAACTGGAGCCTTGGGAGGCAAAGGCGAGATGGGGTCCTGACTTTCAGGGACAGGACATGGAAATATTGGCTCCAGAGGAGAACCGAAGGTTAAGCCTGGCTAGCAAAGCAGGCTCCCTCCAATCTACTTTCCCCACTTGTTCCCTCTGACAGTGCTCCCAGAAATGCAGCATCCAGTGAGTGTGGTAACTGCATGGCATTAGCTCCATCTGTGTAAGAAATACTTTAGGGACTGAAATCCATAATTTTTCCCTTCCATCCTAGGTGTCGTGGTTTAAGCTGTAAATCACGCAGTCGCTCTCTCACTCACTCCCCTCTTTCTTCCCTCTGCTCCCGGAGGGATGGGAAGGAGAATCAAAAAGAATGCAACTCCCACAGGTTGAGATAAGAACAGTTTAGTAACTAAAGTATAACACAAATCACTACTGCTACCACCAATAATAATAATGACAAGGCAAATACAAGGAAAGAATACAATTCTCACCACCCAATACCAAGCCCGACCACGCAGTGCACCCCCCACCCTTCCGGGTCTCTGCTCTCTCCTCTACCATCCTGGGCATGACATGCTGTGGTATGGAATAACGTCTTTGGCTAGTTTGGGTCAGCTGTCCTGTCTCTGCTTCCTCCAGGCTCCCCTCCTCCCTGGCAGAGCATGAGACTCAGAAAGTCCTTGGCCCGAGCAAAACATCACTGAGCAGTAACCGAAACACTGGTGTTATCAGCGCAGTTCCCAGGCCCAAAATCAAAACCACAGCGCTGCACCAGCTACCAAGAAGCAGAGAAATGACTGCTGCTGCTGAACCCATGACACTGGGGCACTTTAGCTTTTTCCACGACTAACCCATGACATCAAAGGCTTTGCTTCAACACCCTGGCCCACTGATCTGCTCAGATTGTTGTCCTGGGCTGAGTTTTGTCACCCAGGATAAAAGGATGACATCCAAGTTCTGAAATGGGAAAACGCCTCAGGTCAAACCATGGATTTTCCACAGTGGATCTACTGCACAAAGCAACTGTTTTGTGGTGCTCCGAAGAGACCATCCCACCTCTGCTGGAAGGATGTGGCCTGTGGTGGGAGTACTGACTCAGAGCAAAGTCTCAGTGGGGCTGGACTCTGTCGGGCCCCTTGCACTCCTATGCAAGATAGCATTTAGCCAGCCAGGTGTCCTGAGCTTCCTTTCAGCCTGAGGCTCTGAAGAACTAGAGCCAGCCAGCAGGAAGGTGTGCTCCTAGTGCCCCGGGGGAAATAGAAGTCGCCTAAATGTGGCTGTGGGTTTTGGGCATAGCTGTGAATGCTGGTCACTGCCTGACAAAGGCTGATCATTATACAGCTACCTATGCCTTTTCTGTCCCTGGAAGCAACCTTTTACTTGATTACAAAAACAGAGCCCAAGAACAAGTGGGCCTCCCCATTTGAAGGTCGTTTTACCATTCTAAAGCAGCTTTTATCCCAGAAGGAACAGAAATATTGGTGGGAATCTATACAGATCAACTGTGTTTAAGCCAGCAGAGGATAAGAACAGAGCTCAGTGAGCCAGATAAGATTAGTTGATTAGATCAGTGCCAAATGCATGAATGTCAGCAGGTAGTATTTTTTAGTATGCCATCTACCTAAATGGCAGCTGACAGCTGAATGTGTCTTGGCAAGTAGTGCAGCCTGCAATTACTGCAGAGCTCCAAGTGGTAGAAACACTGAGGGGGGGCATTAATGCAGACAATTCTGCTCTGCTATAGATACCAAGGATTACGGGGACTAATACCTGGTATGTTGATGCATTCATGTAGTGTCTGCTTTTCATTTATTTCCTAGAGGGAGGGGGTGGCTGTGCTTGTTTCTTTCAAATTAACGAGCTGAGTGCCTGGGCCCGCATTTGACCTACTGTGCGCTGTTGGAGCTGGGCATGAGACTTGGCTTCTCCACCCTGGAGGGGTCGTTCCATGCTTCCTGGGATCTGACAGAGACTCCTTGCAAAGCACAGACAAAAGCTTCCATCACCCCTGGGCACGCTGGGTTTGTTTGAACTTTTCCCTCTCTAAGGCTGCCTGCTCTGCTAGACCTGCACCCCTCTGTGCCCAGGTGCAGGGCAGGACCTCCTTCCCCTTTCCCGCAGGAGCACTGCTTCCCTTTCATCTGAACCACTTCACCCCTCTCAGGTGTGTAACAAATGCAGCCTTCCTTTGCTCAGGGGGGAGTCCTGCCTGCCCACTCATGAGGAAAAATGTCTCCACCCTTCACTGAGAACTTTGAAACCTCTGTGTTTCCCCTGCCTTTGAGCCCCATTTATAGAATCATCGACTGATTTGTGTTGTAAGGGGCCTTAAAGATGCATCTGGTTGCAACCCCCTTGGCACGGGCAAGGACACCTTCCGCTACATCAGGTTGCTCAAAGCCCTGTTTAACCTGGCCTTAAACACTTCCAGGGATGGGGCAGCCACAGCTTCTCTGGGCAACCTGTGGCAGTATCTCACCACCCTCATAGCGAAGAACTTCTTCCTAATGTCTAAATCTCCTTTCTTTCATGTTAATGCTATTCCCCCTTGTCCTGTCACATTCCGCCCCCCCATCCCCTGTTTTGAGGCTGTTGCTGAGCCCCGGGTGTGTGCATGGAGAGAGGCCCCATGTCCTAGGATTACTGCTGCATCTCCTTCATCACAGCTGCAGGTGGAAGCCCATTGCATCACTCTCAAGTGGCTTGCTCAGAGGCTGAAAAGCTGTTGCTGCTTTTGGCTCTGGGTTTGTGAAGGGATTGTCAGGTGAGGTGCCCGGTCTGAGCAGTGCAGGTGGGGTTTTGGGGATGGGGGTTGCTGTGGTACTCCCCAGGTACCCGCAGGAGTCCTGCTGTATGTGTCTGTGTATCAGAGACTGCTTTTGCTAAAGGGCAGTTATGCCTCTGCTGTAGGACTGGTTTTGTAGCATGAAGGCAAAGGCTGAAAAAGACCCTTCATCTGTTCTAAGAGGAGGGTTTCCAGTCTCTGCTAGAGGAAAACTGATGGCAGGGTCAAAATACCTGCTGTTAAGGAGCAAGTAGAAATTGATTTCATAGGAGAGGTCACTCGCTGCTGGTCGAATAAGCCGGAAAATGGCACTGTGGTGGTTTTTGATTGCTTGCTTATGAAGCAGACCTTCTTGGGACTGAGGTCCTGGCAGAAGCTGGATTGCGGTGACGCAGCAACAAAGCAGTGAAATCTGCTGGTAAAGGTCTGATTCTAATTTCCTTTTTTTGTGTGATCCCCAGCAATACAGATGTTCATCTGCAACCGTGAACGCTATGGTTTCCTTCCCATGCCCCTGAAATCACAGCGCACACTGCAAGAAGAAACTGAGAACTTTGTGCACACGCTAATCGAGGCTATGAGTGAGTTGCTGTGCCCTGTCATGATGGACACCCCACACGCCAGCCCTCACACGCAGTACCCCCAGTTAATGTCTGTGGAGCTGTCTTGCCAGCAGCCCAGCTTTCTTCCCCTTGGGAGCCTGCATCCTGATCCGATTGTTCTCATGAGGTTTTGAGATGCGGTTTTCCATTTTCTCCCCAGGAATGTAATCACTTCACAATCAGGTGAACCCCATTCACAAAATGCCTCAACTTCCCCAGATCGAAAGCAAAGATGCATCTTTAAGGTGGAGCAGATGCTGCAGGACCCAGTTTTTTGTCATGATGTCTGCCTGGCACATGGCTGCTGCCTTCTGCTTTGCCCCGTGGATGCTTTCTCCTGTGATGCGAAGGAGCTTCCAGAGTCAATGATGAGTCCTCATAGTGGTATGATCACTGCTCATTTTATTCACAATATTGCTGAGGTTATATAGGGTTTCTCAGGGTTCACACGCAGTAAACAATACATTCATTTGTTAAACAACGCTGTCCACGCGCCTACGGCTACAACCCGGTTGGTTCAAGGCAAAAGCCCACATCCCATGACGTCCACGGCCCATCCTTTCCCACGGTCAGCTACCCCCTGTTTCGCCTCCGGCTAGCCGGTTTGTTTTGGCTCTGCTCCCTGGTTTGCCTGCTTCAAGGACACACTGAGCCTGTTGACAGGCTCATAGGCTGGGTTGTGCAAGTAGGCCTGCATCAAGACACTATGCCAGTTAGCCTCTAAGAATTCCTCTACAATTCCCCCTTTTTCTTTTTGCGCAACCCAGACTTGGTTCATTGCATGAGTTATCATTCTAACAATACACTTCCATAGACAACAGAAAATTAAAACAATAACAATCAACGTTATCTTAATCATTAAACCTTGCTTGATTAATGCTCCCAGCCAGCTACTAATTCCCCATCCGTGCAATAATCTTTGAAACCAGCCCCATTCAGAGAGCACTTGTAACTTTTCTACGCCATATTTCAAAATTTGAATACTCTTATGAATAGATTCAGAGTGATCAGAGAGATTCATACAACACATTCCCTCAAAGTCTTCACAACCGTGTCCTTGAGCTAAGAATAAAAACTCAATAGCTGCCCTATTTTGTGGGGTAGCATGTCTTATGCTGTCTACATCTAATAATAAACTACTCTTACTAAAAAGGAACCACAAGCGCCACATATAAGCAATAATCTTACTGTTCCCAGACTACAATGTTCACAAGTTCGACAACGATTCTCATAGACGTTGTTAAATTCCCAAGGTCCCCCAGGTCCCAAATGATGTAGAACGTTACTAGTAACGGTTCTAGGTAAAATCCGGGAGAATTCTGGACGATTGATAGCTGTTACCAGATTCTTTGTGCGTTCGACAATCACTCGGCGTTGTCGTTGTCTTCAGAGCTGGATTTCGGTTACACCACAGGGTGAGTCCATCTACTAGGCACTCATAACGGTCTGTGATCTGTGGAAACACAACTGTAACCTCTTCCGGTAAACAGCAAAGGACTTGGCCCTTCCCAGTTACCAGGTTGTGGATTTTTATACCGGATTTGAATTTTGGGAGTGGCTTGTAACTGTATTTTACTATTATGAATTACTACTGGCGGCTGTTTGGCATCTGCAGCCAAATGCAAGAAATTCAAAGTAAATAAGACTTTGTTTAGTCAAATAGAGGGATCCTTAACCTCTACGTCCTTTTGCTTTTCTAGATATAATTTGATAGTTCGGTGTGCTCTTTCTACTATTGCCTGTCCCGTAGAACCATGAGGTATACCTGTAACATGTTTAACAGCAAAAACCATGCAACTTTGCCCTCTATGTAAGCAGGTCCATTATGGGTTTTTATAGTTTTTGGAACTCCCATAACAGCAAAACAGACCGTAAGATGTCATATTACGTGAATCGCTTTTTCTCCAGCCTGTGCAGGAGCCCACACAAATTTGGAAAAGGTATCTATGGTAACATGTACATGTTTTTGTCTTCCAAATTCAGGTACCTGTGTTACATCCATCTGCCACAATTCACAGGCCTGAATACCTCTGGGATTAACCCCTAATCCCAGCCCTGTGCTGTGCTGACTGCATGGAGAACAAGTTTTTACAATACCTTATGCATCTGTCCAAGACATATCAAATTGCCTCTTCAAAACTTTTGCTGGCTGGTGAAATAAAGAGTGACTTTATCTAGCCATTGCAAGTGAATCCACAGGCTGCATGAGAGAAAGACTCACCACTGAGTCTGCTATGGCATTTCCCTCAGCTAAACCCAATTCACTTTGATGGCTTCGAATATGAATAATGCAACAAGCCTCTGATCGCTGCCATGCACTTTTTGGTTCTGTACTAGGTGGAAGTAACTATTCTAGAATGGCTACTTTCTGTTTTCCCTTTTTCTTTTTTCCAAACAGGCCATTGCAACAACAGTGCAAATGGATGTGTCGGGTGATTTACAAGGAGCAAGCTAAGGGGAGTGTCTTCCATTAATCGATCTGCCTTAGTCTTGCACTGGTATGAAGTGTTCAACAGACTATATGGGTTAAGATCGGTCCAATTACTCGATGGAAATTCCAGTAGTGGTCTATCAAAATGGCCTGCTTGACCACAAATCCAGCAGTCTTTCAGTTGCATATAGTTGACCAACTTAGTTAACATAGCCACATACATATTACCATCAAAGACAGCATAACAAACTGACTATAGACAATATAGGCCTATGCTGGTCTGAATTCCTGGGTATCCCATCCTTTTTACAGTCTACTGAGTGCTAAGCAGTAACTTTCCACTCTCTCACTCCCTTATCATCCTGATTTAGCAAAAGTAAGGGTTACAAATATTCACATAGTTTGGTCTGTCTTTGAGATGCACATCCTGATTTATCTTGCAAACTCTGCTTTGTTTTGCTCACCAATCTTCACCCTTCATTGTTGTCTTTACAGTTCTCAAGGCTTAGGCCTGCCCAGGGCATTAACACCTGTTGTTTTCTTTGCTGTTCCCAGGGCTGAAGCCAGACCAGGGCGATAATGCCTGAATCCATTTCGTTAACTATTTCTATCCCTTCACCCACATCTCCCCCTTTTTGTTTTACTAAAAGACAGCTTTTATAGATTTATGATCTACTTTTCCCAAAGTTTCTATATTCTCCATTAGCTATTGTAGCAAACAAGGCACACAGATTGGAATACCTAAAAAGACTGACAAAATGATTAAGATAAAGTAAAGCCATCCTGTAATGCTCAAGCCAGAAAACACTTTGTTCAACCAATTCAGTCCCTCATCTTCCTGAAGGTGTGCTGTCCTTGTTATTAAGACCAGAATGCTTTGTTGATTCGTGTACTTGGGGTCTCCCCTATCATTCCCCCTTTTTGCTTTACTAGCATGTTTTTTACAATTTGCTGAGTTCACTCTATCTGAAGTCACTTGAACCTTTATAATATGTGGCATATCAGTGATTCTTACACACCATGTAGCAGGTCAGAATAATGGGGGATTTAGACTAGATCATATCTGCAACATATGCCAACCACAGGCTTAATGGCCTGCCCTTCTCTCCTGTATAGCTCTCTGATAACAGGGGAGGCCATCCCTCACATCAAGGTCTGGCATGGCATGTGTCCCCACCACTCAATGCCTGCTGGGTTGCAACCAACAGCGGAGCTAAAAGTTCTTCTTGGTGGCAAACACAGAGGCCAACCCAGTCTTGCCCTTGACTGTGGTAGGAGGCATTTGGCCAACCTCAGTCCTGGCACCTCGTTGACAATGCAGAGTTTTACCTGCTTCATGCAGTAACAAATCGCTACTATGGCAAAGCATATACAGATTTACATTAGCAGTATGTATACTACAGGGTGCAGCAGCATGTTGAAGATGCTAGTGGCAGTGAGGGACCAGCCAAAGAAATTTCTTATCAGTGGAGTTCTCTCACCCTCTTAATTTGTTCCATTGTCTGCTCTATAACACTATCATTGTATTAGAATCTTAGCATTTTCTAGCAGCTGCTGCAAATTTGCATGCTCTAACATCTCTTTTACAAGTGACAAATCCATACAATACAAGGTGTAGTTTCTTATTAGCAACTGGCTAGTAAGTACAGGTGATGTTATACACAAAATCACAGCCTCTAATAAGAGCTACTTTACAAGGACACATATTCAGGCTGCTACTTTCCAGTTGCTCCCAAGTGGTGTTTTACAGTCATTTGTTTCTCTCTTCCTCTATCTCCTTCTGCTCAGGATATTCACGGCCAGCTCCTGTAGCTGAGGCATTGGGTTTTTCCACTCGTCTGTCCAGCTCATGGTGAGGCTTGAGAAACTTTGCAGGCAGCTGCCATGGACCTGTGGGTAGGGGGACACAAATATACCTCTTCCCCAGGGTTATCAGTTCTTCAGTAGTAAGACAAGTGAAAGTGCTTCCTTAAAGCAAAGGCATTCTGATGAAGCAGGAATGTGAAGCAGCTGCAGAAGTAAACTGCACGGTGTTAACAGTCAAGGAGTTTGCTGCCTCATTGCCCATTTCTTCCTTCTTTCTCTGCCACCCTGATGCTGCTTGGGTGGCAGCTGGTAAAGCTTGTGGCTGCACTCTCCCTATCGCTTTTTCAGTTAGCAGTTCTTATTTCAACCAATTGGTTCTTCCAAGTCTTGGATTCACCCCCAGGTTACTTAAAACACACTAAGCAGGACTCCTCCTCTGTGCCCAGTGTGCTGCAGGCCTCTTCAAGCCTTATCTGTGGTGTCTCTACAAACCGCTCCGAAACACTGGTGTTACCAGCGCTGTTCCCAGGCCCAAAATCAAAAACAGCGCTGCACCAGCCACCAAGAAGCAGAAGAATGACTGCCACTGCTGAACCCATGACAATATCCACCCCTTATTCCATACCATTCATGTCATGCTCAGATCTCACATTTTCAATATACCATCACATGTATATATATACATACACACACACACACACACACACACAGAGAAATCATCCCTCAGCACCGCTTTGTGCAGCTACAAACGCCGGCCTGCTCAGCAGCAGCTACAGCTGGCAGTCTGCCGAGCAGCAACCCTAAATACCTGTCAGCAACAGCACTTCTGTATTAACCCTTTCTTGTCTGAACTGTTAATCTGTTACACATTTAAAACTTTTACATGAACCCAATAACAAAACAAAAATACACAGAACAGTGTCTGCCCTCAACACACATACGCACACATACACACACATGCATACACATGGGATCCCATAAACAGACTTCACACAAATACGAAATTTAAACCACAAAATATAGACAAAATGTGGTGCAATGACACTGTGAAGACAATTCAAGAAACCAGCTCCAAACAGCGTCAGCGCAATGTAAGGTGGCAAGCTCAGTCTCAGCGGGCGTCCCCGCAGAGGCTCTGCCTCCCTCACATTGTATGAGGCTTGGGCTTTTAAACTGACCAAAATGCACACTCGTTCTGATGCAGGTGGCCAGCCTACATCGGAAGAAGTGGCCAGCAATATCTATACAGGTCTGCAAGGGCCGGCAGAAACATGAACACACTTATATCTGTTAACCTTTCGGTGCATGAATTTCACAGAGAGACTTTCAGTGCCGCTTTGACAGTTGCTGCACCAAACTCTGCTTTTGCACTCTCGTCTGAAATGGCCCTCTTTAAACACTTTCGGCTTCCTTTCTGTGGCCCTACTCCCTTACTGCCGCAGAAAGATTCCCTCGCTCCACTCAGGCACCTCAGCCCTCTGCAAGGCTGCCGTCAGCCGATCAACAAATTTCCCAAACGATTCTTGTGCCCCCTGCTTCATACTCATAAATGACGGGAAACCCCCCTCCGGCTTTAACTGATTCAGCGCCACTTGAGCGGTTCGCATCGCCTCCCCCAATACCTCCGGCCCCGCTTGTATTTGCATCTCTATAGCCGAAAACTGTCCCTCCCCCACCAGCTGTTGCACGGTGACTCCCGTTAACGGCTCCCCAGGATGTCGAGGGGCAGCAGCAGAAAACTCTGCCTGCCTCCGCCAGTGAGCCATAAAGGGCGTCAGCTGTGACTGTGGCAATATCAACTGCATCACCGTTCTAATATCGGTAGGACACAACAGCGATCCCGACCAAAGATATTGCAACATTTGCCTGGTTGGTTCCCCATGCACCCCACTATCATTAACCGTGGCCCGCAACTGCATTAACATTTGCCATTCAAATGGAGACCACGCGACCTCCTGATTTCCCCCCCGCTTGCGGCGTGTATACTACGGGAAACGCTCTCTCCGTCTCCATCCCCGCCGCGATTTCTGCCGCAAATTGAAAGGAGCCCTCCGAGGCCGCCTAGCTCGCAAGACGGCGCCAGTCCACCCGTGGTATGCGCGGTCGAGAGGGCTCCGCTGTAGGTCGCAAAAGTCCTTCCGATCCCGTTGATACGTCCGTTGTCGAGGACGGGGGTCTGGCAGGAACCGCGGAACATGTCGGTGATCCCGTGGGTGCGTCCGTTGTCGGTGATTCTGATGCCACTGGCGGCTCCGCACGGGCCGGTGGTGTCGCAGACTCAGGCAGTGCCGATGGCCCCGGGCGGTCAGTATCGTTCGCAGCTGCTCCCCCCGGCCGCCTCACCGTTACCGGCATCCCAGAGGGAGGCGGCGCCCAGTCCTCTCCAAGCTTCCTGGCCGCCTCACCGGCTACCTTCTTTTCCGCATGCTATTTCTGCAAACAGTTCATAACCTCCCTCCATGGCGCTGACATCTTTTTTGCCGTTTTATTCTCCTGGATTACATCTTCCCACAGCTTATCCCCCAGCTGCCTCCACTCGGCAGCATCAAAACACCCCGCTGTCTCCTGAAACAGCCCTATCGAGCGTCCTATAGCTGTCAGGGTCTCCACCTCTTTTGACCCCACAGGCTTTACTCCCCGTTTCTCAAGAAACTTTACGAGTAAACTTATGGCTACCTCGCGTTCCATTTCTCGTGTCCCCGACACCTCGTCAGCCACTGTCCATCCACACGTAGCTCCCGACGTCTTGCGCGCCGGGCGTCCCCTGGTGCAGGCTCCCTCTGCCCTACAGCTGTGGCGCGCTGCAGCCTGTCGGCAGCACTCCTACGACTCTACCGCTCTCCTTCCACGACTTCTTGGCCCCGCCGGTCCGGTCCCACCGGTCCTTCCTTATCCTTCCTGTACCTCTGGTCCCTGTTCGGGCGCCACTTGTTGCGGGCGGGGCCCACAGGCTCCTCTTGCCTGGGCGGTAGGCAAGGACTGCAGGCTCCCTCTGCCTGCGGCAGGCCCCCCCTGCCTGCTCTCCGTGGTGGGAGAATGAAGACAACCAACATGATCATTCATCAGACTCAGTTTATTTCATCTGAGGGTTCCAGTTATATACTCTAGGCAGGCACACTTGCTAATATATGATTGGCTACTTATGCTACTAATTGATACATGGTTGGTTACATGATCGGTATGGGCTTGGTCACAGCTCAAAGGTTACATTCACATCCCACCCCCCCTCTGTAGTTTTCCTCTTGGTTATGTTCCAGGGGGTTTCCAGCTTGCAGATGTGCTTCAAGGTTGCAGTTATCAGTTCCTCCCTCCATATCCCGACTTCTCAGGCTCCTCTGCCAACTCCCTCAAACTTCTTCTCATGCACACGCTCTCTAGTAACCTTCAGCTAAGGCCTCAAAGCCTCTGGTTCACTACTGTTAGGCTTTTTCCATCATTTGGCCTATAATCCTACTGTGTCCATTTTTGGTCAACCATTCCCCAACAGGAAATGATAGTGCAGAACCAGCAAAGGTGACCACAGAACTGCCTGGTATGATGTTGAGTCCAAGTAGAAGCTGTGTTGCAAGACTATTGGCCCCAGAAGAAACTTGATTTCATGGGCAATAAGCTCTAATAGAAACACAGTTGAGCTCTTAACATCTAAAATTGCTGTGAGTGAAATTTCTTCAAGTCATTTTGAATATTATATGCCAGGCTCCCTTCTCCTTCAGAACCCCAAACGCAGATGACCTACCTTGACTCGTAACCTCAGCAATTCTTGTCCTCTGAAGTAGAAACAAAGTCACCTTTAATGTGACTAACAAATAAAGCACCTGCATTCTTCTGCTTCCAGTAACTGAAGTTGTGTAATTCCCATCCTTTGGAGGTTTTTTATTATATTATCATATATATTAGTTACAGACATGAACAATCCAGGTCATTGAGCTATCAGTGCACATTGTGATACTGCTACACACAGGGTGTTCTGAGAACCTCTGAGTATTATGAGTCTGATGCGTGTATAAGGGCTCACTTGGATATAGCCCACCACTGACAACACAGGGAAAGAGGTTGGCTCTAGGATTTAGTGTTTCTGTCCCTTATACCTGCTGCTGAGCAAGAGCTCAAAGCTACAAAAGGCAGGTTGAGCTTTGGGTAATTTGACCAGACTTGATGTGGTTGGCAGAAGAAATACAGCAGAAGTGCTCGGTCCAAATGCTTTAGTGAAGCTCATCCAGTAATCTGATAAAAGCCTGCACAGTCAGCCTCCTCTGAGTATTCAGCATCACAGCTGATCTGAAGCAGCTTCCTTTACAACTAGTTTGGGAACACATACTCATGGTGCAGCCACAAACAGCAGAAGGGCTGTATTCAATGACACTGAGGACTTCCCATCTCAAGCAGCAGCCAGGGCACAGCATGAATTTCAGACTCCTGTTTTATGCAAGCATGCCAGGGTGAAATACAGACTCAGAGAGCCACTTCTGTGCTGACTTCAGGAGCTTGGTGTCAAGAGCTTGAACTTCAAAAGCTGCTCACTAACCTCTACAAATTTCACCCACCCCAAGTACCACATGTGACCATATGAGTGGACAAGGGCTGTTATTGGTCATTGACAGCACTTCTGTTACCTGTTGAAGTTTGAAGGCAACCTCTTTCTGGCAGTCCTAACGCTGCCCATTTCTTTACCACATAGCTAAAAAACAGCTTTGTAAAGCCATCAGTAAAGTTCCCCAATAGTTCAGCTAGAGAGTTACATGGCCTGCAACCCAGATGGGTTGCTGCTAGTCTCAGTGGAAGATACCGGTAATTAGCTGCTGACAGCACAAACCAACTTTAAATTGTACAATCTGGAAGAGGCAGGGAGATAACAAATGATTCTGATCTTTAGTGGACGAGATACAAAGGTAACAGATGCTGGGATGCCATGATCTCAGTCTCATCACAGCTGTTATAGGACTAATGTAAGTAAAATATAACTAGCAAAGAAAAAAGTGAGAGGGATTCATCTGTAACAGCTCCCAGATATGCTTGAGCAGCTCAACAGATGGTAAAAGCAATGGTTAGCTCCTCAGACTGAGCAGTTGAGGATCTCCAAGCACCCGAGTCCCCCCTACAGCATAGACGTGACCCAGCTGAAAACCAGCCCAGCCCTCGCAACATCTCTTTTGAGGTCAGGGCATTTCATTCCATCCCTTCCACAGCTGGTTGTTCTGATTCTCAGAAAGAATGAGAAGACAGAGTGCCCTAAGGACAATAAAGAGGCCCTTAAGACCTAGAGAGCATATAGTTCTGTGATACATACACAGCCTCAAGTGCTAGCTCTATCATCAACAAGAAAAGCCTACAGGAAAGCATCCTGTGCCTTTTCGTAACAGGTCAGTCTGGAGAGTCAGATACAAATATCCCTTAATCCTCGCATTGTTGAAGTTCACAAAACAAAAACTAGAAGTAAAAACAAACAAGCAACATGGATGACTGCTGATACTGCTAGTGCAGCAGATGAACAGCTCATACAGAATCCAGACACTAGTAAGGTATTTGAATATGCTCTGCGCATACGCAAATCATGACATAAAGCCATGGAACGGCTAATAGGGAAAATACACTTGGGACTACCGTGACCATACGAATAGTTGAAAGAACAGGCTGAAAAATGAGAGAAGAGGATCAGATCCTAGAAAGAAGATAGAGAGGCAGTAAAGTGCCATCCAGTTAGCAAGAAAGATTTTGTCCTATTTGTCTGCCAATCCTGGCTAATTTATGAATTCCAAGAGACAAGGCTCACCTCTGAATGCAAAGCACACTGCTGAGCTGAAGTCTTCAAATAGGTTTTTAAAAGTAGCCATGACCAGATCTGTAAGACTTGAGTATCAACGGAAGAATGATGCATTCCAATTTGCTCCTTGTCCTGTACTCACAAATTCCCTTTTATGTAACTGATCAGACAGAATAAATACACTCTTGGAGCTAGATGTCACGGCTGATGAGTCTTAGGGAGAGCAAGTTGTACCAACTGATACGATGATGAGCTGATGACTTCTGAACAGGCTTCTCTTTATTCATATTTGGCTTTTGTGCCACAGGCCTTTTACCGGGAAGGGAAGGAGCTGAAGGGCTCTTCACACTCCCTCAGCAAGAGGAAAAAAACTTTTCTGATGCTGAATTTTCTTCTGCTCTTTGGCTTTCTTGTTGACATGCAAACATCAGAAGTTATATGCAGGATGAGATCACATCAGTGATCTCAATCTGAATGTTACCATCTGGGTTAATAGTTTTGCTGGCTCCCACAGTGGAAGTGGTTTAGATTTTCCAGAAGTTCAGTGGTCTAATTTAAGAAAACCAAACTCTCCCAAAACCTCAGATACTAATCTTGAGTGCAATTCCAGTGCAATCAGTGGAGCCACCAGATGGATAAAAAAAGGTAGTCTCTCTGCATCGCAGGCGAGACTAAGGTTACACATGCCACAGATAGAAAAACTCTTTTTTTCTGGGACTGTGTATGAGTAGTAACTGAGCTCTGGAATCCACATACATTTACAGACTGCCTCCTGATGTGGAAGTCAAACTTATACCTCTAGGAACTAGAAGGATTAAGCCTGGATTTGCAAGGGTATTTCAGGGACCTAAGTACACAGGTAAATGCTGAATGGCTTTTACAAAACCCACCTGAATAAGCTAAGATTTGCCTCACTGAAATACAACCTCCTTTGTTAAATTATGCTAATCCCTGGCAGAAATACACCCACACTTAGTTGCTCCAATGTTGTTATGAATCTGTCTCTTTATCTTCCCCATTACATGCATTGGCTTAGAGTCAGCAGCTAACTAATTGGACAAGGGTTAGATACTGGAAGGGGCAATGCCACATTGTGGTAGGGGTTGCAGCATAGTTTGTTAACAGCAATTCACTGTTCAAAGAGTGTGTCATGATTGAAGCAAAGAAAATCACTACAGGAAACCAACAGAAACCTGGCTTTGTACTTATTACAGGCATTTCATCAGATGCTTAAATAGAAACAAAATAGGCACTTATTTAGGTGGGCAATCAGGTACTCTTACTATTGACTGGTAAATGGGCAACTGACAGTCATTTCCTCTGATTCAGGTCTCATTGTAACAACAGTCATTAACTGGGAGGCACTGGAAAGGTCACAGAACACCCAATAGCCATTTAATTCTCTTTCCAACTGAAATTTGAACTTCTCTTGCAATGACTTTTTGGCCATCTTTGGCAAACGAGGCAGCGATCTCAGTTCAGCTCTCAATGAGAAGGTGTCTATGCCTCCGATCCCCTTGCAATTGATGTTTGCAGCCCTCGTATTTGCAGTCTCAATCAGATTCGGAACCGACACCAAAGCTGACATTTATGTCTAACATCAAGATATGTAAATTAGTAATAAAATTACTGGAAAGAAATCCCAATTTAAAGGTTTAAATTAACCTTTATATTCAAACAAGATCAAACAACAACAACGTAGGAAATCAGATACAAAACATATAGCTGGGGATGCCTTTCAGAGTACAAGGCCTTGTACTGTCATGAAACCTGGACCAGCCCAGGAAGGATCAGATAAAGCCCAAGAAAAAAGCAGTGCAGGAGCTATGGATTTTACAGAGCACATTCTAGGGTTTGACCTAACCAAGTCCATTTCAACCATCAATGAGAATTTGGGTTTAGCTGATGAACAAAAAATTAATAAAGGTCCAAAAGTGACAGTGGAGAAGATTCACAGTGGGTGGATCTGCAATATGCTTATTGCCTGCAACAGCTGGGTTCTCCCTGTTGAAGAGGAATACTGTGAGGAGCTCATATATGACTCTCTATATGAGCTAAATAGCAGGCAGCAACTCCCATTGAGGGGGAATAAGGATGATAAATACATCAGAGGATGATATACATCATTCTCATTTCTGATGTTTCTACTGATCTAGAGAAAGCAAACGCTAAAAATAACCTTCTCAGAGGTTAACTAGGATTTCATCATCTGGAGGGTTTCATATTTAAAGGAAATGCATTTGTTAAACTCAGAAATGAAACAGAAGGAATTACAGGAATCTCAATATTGCTTCTGTTTTGCTCAACAAACAGGACTGCCCAAATGGTTCTATTGAACAGGCTGGTACAAGGTTTATTTGCCAGCCTTTCCTGCGATGTTATATAGGTAACAACATTGTTTTGTCAGCAGAATTTGTTGCTTTTGGGAGCACACAGAAAGCCTAGCAATAACCTGAAAGCTGAAACATAAACACTGAACAGTAGCACAGCTTGCAGCACAATAGTTTCTCAGACTCTCCCTCATACTGATAACCTTTATTCAGTCTACAGAAATTAGGACAAGAAAAGAGATTGATATTAACTTGAGAAGGCATGCTCCAAACATTTATAAACTAATTCTGAAGAAAAATCCAGAGCTATGTAGGTCTATACCTAGGTTTTCAAGCCGAGGGATCACCCACTTAAATTAGAATTTCTTTATCTCCTTCAAGAGAAGATATTTCTAGCAGCAACCCCCCTTCAATATTTCAGCAGAGCAAGTTCTGGGTAAGCACTTCCCTAAGACTGTGAAAGATCAACATCATGATTGCCTTGTGCAAGCCTAGAATAACACCAGGACCTGTCATTCCAAGGGGCTTGGCCCAAGTCTCGACTGAGTTTCAGGCTGCTAAAGGCACCACGTAGGCTTCTATGTGTAACACTTGAAGAGTGAAGCAGAGTGGACACACAAAACCAGAAGTCTCCTTTGCTGCCTGTACTATTATACTATATATGCCCATACTAAATGCAAGTGCATTTATTAGCCACCTAACAGCAGCAGATGCTCAGGTGCCAACAGTAGAGGTGCTGGAGCAGAATGTATAACTGAGTGCAGGTGGGGAACTGGGGAGGGAGGTGGATGATCTCCAAACTGGAATACAGTAATGGTCATTTTGAAGGTTGGCTGTGCTCCAAGTCCTTTTGGTGCCCTGACAACACTGATAAAGCCACAAAAATTGAAGCGTTTCTAAAGCACCATTTTGTTGTTCCTGTGTGGATATCAATGTATCTAATTGCAAAACATTATGGCACACATTTCCCGTAGTTTAAAACTCCCACAGATCAAAGGAAGCAATTAACATCCTGAAGGTTAATGCCATTTGGTTGCTCACATCAGCAGTGAACAATAATTTAATATAAAGACAAATTCCTCACCTGGTGTGAAGCAAAAGAGTTTCTCCATTTATATGCATTTAGCTTTTACTTCTTCCGCATCCTCTGGAATACATAAAGCTATTCCTTGTCCAGTAATTCTTAAGTTACTCCCCCTCACTTTACCACTCATTTTTAGGAACAAGTTTTATGTTTCTTGGTTTTATGCTTGCAGAGTCCCTTCTACTTCAATTTGCCTTAAGGCACATGTAACCATGCTGTAACCATGTGTTTGCTTACTGGAGCCGCAGTAAATCTTTTTTTAAGGATTGAAAACATCCTTGGCAATTTTGTCCTACCTTCCTAAGAAAAACACTGTCCTGACAGGCATCTGAAAGCAAGTGCAGCTGCACTAACTCTGGGTGGGAATTTCTCTTAGGGCAGTCTGGCTTCACTTGTTAAATTCTGTGCTCCATACCTCGGAAAATGCCTCCATTTTCTAAGAGTAAGAAGAAAAATACAAAAGCAAAGAGGCAAGAGTGCAAGCCTACACAAAGGGCAGAGAAGGTGGTAGTTTAGGACCACTTTGCCCTACATACTGCATAAATAATTAGCAATAAAAACTTCAGAAAACTTAAGACTACACACAGTACTAGGCAGGAAATACTTCAGTAAGACTTAGGTGCAAAAATATTTACTTTAGCCCTTAAAATCACAGAACAGACCTTAAAGCTCATCCAGTTCCAACCCCTGCCACAGACAGGGACACCTTCCATTAGAGGAGGTTGCTCCAAGCCCCCTTCAACCTGCCCTTGAACACTGCCAGGGATGAGGCAGCCACAGCTTCTCTGGGCAGCCTGTGCCAGTGCCTCAGCACCCTCACAGGGAAGAACTTCCTCCTAATGTCTGATCTAAATCCTGCCTCTGACAGTTTAAGGCCATTCCCCCTTGTTATAATCTTACATATCCTTTTCCAAAGTCCCTCTCCAGATTTCTCACAGACGCTCTTTAGGTATTGGACCATCTTGTGTATCTAATGCCCTATATTTGCCCCTTCTCATTCCATTGGCTGATTGTGAGTATATCATAAAACAGTACAATACAATAAAACAAGGATGAAACCTAGGTATCAGACACCAGACTGGAACTTGCTTACTTGTTTAGATGATTTTTTTCCATAATTAACTCTTGTTACTATTTCTTTAAGTGTGGCTTTACAAACAGGAGTTGGGAGTATCCTCGGTGATCACCTAGGGCTAGATTGCATAAAACACACATGGAGGCTAGGACAGTCAAAGCTGTAAAGATCCAGCCACTTTCATCTCCCTGACCATCATTAAGAAAGAGGTATCAGAGAGGTGAAACTTCCAAACATTCAGAGACACCAAGCTCAACATAGACATTCAAACCTCCTCTGCTTATTTCAAAGTCTCCTAAAAAGGTAGAGGAACATGTAATATATTGTTCCCCCCCCCCCCCCCCGAAAAGAAAACAACCCCATGCTCAATAGGAAGCTTCATAAAAGGACTTCAGCCTCTGTCAGTGTAAACTGGACAAATGGTCAGTGATTTTGAAACAGCTCCTTGCCTTAAACTTGTCCTGGTCACACTGGGGGAATGTGGCTTTTTCAGGATTGTTTTATTGGCCTTAAAGCTATATTTTAGAAGCTACATATGAAATTTATCTCAGTTGATAGAGAAATGGTGGTCCAGCATCTGAATCACTCCTTACAGTGATTCAGGGAAAAGCTCACAGGAGCAGAAGCCAATTTGATACTGAAGTTAAAAAATTAAACTCATTCACTTAATGTATTTCTAGCTAAAGCCCCAGCACCAGCATCCCTCAAGAGGTGTTTCTTACAATGTCCCTAGGAGATGAGCACTTGAATTCTGGCTCCAATATTGCTACCTCAATAAGAATGGAACCTCTAACAACTCAGACCTTTGTTACAATGCTTTGATGTCCTTGTTCTATTTCGGAGAGCTTATTTTCAAAACAAGGTTATTTTGCTTCCTTCCTCCCACCTTTTGTATGAGCTACTGAAATTATGCTCTTTATTAAGCAGACCTTCTGTTACAGTCCTAATTACAGCATAGCAGACCTGTCTTAAGAGCAGCCATGATACAGAACCTACCTGTCCTGGGTTCAGCAGTAGCAGTCATTTTTCTCCTTCTTGGTAGCTGGTGCAGCGCTGTGTTTTTGACTTCCCGCCTGAGAGCAGCACTGATAACACCAGTGTTTTCAGTTACTGCTTGGTAATGTTTTGGTTTGACCAAGGACTTTCTGAGTCTCATGCTCTGCCAGGGAGGAGGGGAAGCCGGGAGGAAGCAGAGGCAGGACACCTGACCCAAACTGACCAAAGAGGTAGTCCGTACCACAGTACCTCATGCCCAGGATGTAAAAAGGAGGGTCAGAGACCCAGAAGGGTGGGGGTTTAGCTGTGGGGTCGGGCTTGGTATCGGGTGGTGAGCAGTTTTATTCTCTTTCCTTGTATTTCCCTGGTCATTACTATTATTGGTGGTAGCAGTAGTGGTTTTGCGTTATATTTCAGTTACTAAACTGTTCTTATCTCAACCTGTAGGAGTTGTATTCTTTCGATTCTCCTTCCCATCCCTCCGGGAGCG
This sequence comes from Ara ararauna, assembly GCA_028858755.1. Taxonomy (NCBI): domain Eukaryota; kingdom Metazoa; phylum Chordata; class Aves; order Psittaciformes; family Psittacidae; genus Ara; species Ara ararauna. The sequence goes on from CM054410.1 coordinate 22,686,455, forward strand.
GGGGGAAGAAAGAGAGGGGAGTGAGTGAGCAAAACTGCGTGGCTGAGAGGCTTAAACCGCGACACTACCATGCAGAGAACGGCTACCATGAAAGCCTGAATATTTTTGTTTCTTGACCCAAGTGTTCAAGAACTGTCATTTTACTGTCACATTCGCAAGATCATTTGTGCCTTTAACTCACTGCATAACTTTGGCTTTCTGTACAACCATAATCCTAAAGGACTGAGATAACTTCTCACCCTACAGTCTATATATATCACTATAAACTAATGTGATTTAAAACCTTCATTACTGTACATAAGTAGCAGAAGTTTTCTCCATGATGAGATGCAGTGTTTTGTGCCAGGTTAAGCTAGGTGCCCATGAATTATTCCCAGGGTTACTATATTAAAAAGCATCAACTGGTAAGAGAGCTCATGTTCTAGTGAACAGAATTTGACAACCGTTTTTGAGCACTATAAACAGAAACCGTTTTCACCTTTATTTTAAAGGATAAGACAACACAGTATTTAGTTTTCTCAGACTGACATGATTCAGAGATCAGAGCATATCTAGGTATTTTAGTATCACAAAAAGTCAATTTGAGGCCACCATTGCTCTTCACTGCATCCTAAATGACAGGCTATATTAAGCTGCACAGTTAGTTGTCCTCTGACTCTACCAATGCCAGCCCATCACAACTGTACCCTCCTACTGTAAAGGGACAATCCATAAAGCACCTCATCTTCATGCTTTTCACATGCATTATACCAACACATCTACACAAGCCATTTCCAAGGGACAGGCATCTGTGGGCAGCGTGGAGCCTCTATTGCTCAGGATCTGACCATTCAAGACTGGACACTTCAGTGATTACAGCCAAAATCACAATGCTACAGTATTTATAGAGGGTAAAAATTACTAACTCAACCTGAATATAGCTTTTAGCAGTAATCCTTACTCCACTGATTTCCATATTGCACATTACCACATTGCAGCAGCATTTCCATTCCAAGGCTCCCGCCCTCCCTGCAAGGGCTGGGCCTTCCTCCACTGTGAAATGCATCCTGAAGTGGAAAGCATATCTTTTTTGTTGCAGCTGCACCTGAAGGCATCAGTTCCTCACACCCAAAACATCCAGCATTTCATAGGATAGTTAGGGCTGGAAAGGACCTTAAGGGCATTTGTTTCTATACTATAACTTGTAAAACTTCATCTCCTTAACCAAGCTAGGGAAGGCACTGTAGTTTTAGGGGTAAAAAGCCTAAATTCAGATGATGGTACTTGCATGCTGTGAGCCACAGCAGGCAGCTACTTGGCATGTGCAGACAGTGAGTTCTCCTTAGAGCCACCAATACATATTTATTCCTACCTTAGCTCAGAATTGACACGTCTCCTTGCAAAGTAGGACATTAATCCTGTCATTACAAACTTGACACTAAAATATGAACTATGCGCTACTCCACTGTGAAGCCACCTTTAAAAAAACCCAGATGTTGCACATCTGATCCTTAGTATGCACCCAACAAGAACAGCCCAGATTTCCAGCTCCAATGTGTCAGTTTTTCTTTCACTTCGAAGTTTTCATAGAAGTTGTGGATAAATGTGCTTGTACTTGGTGAAGGCTGATTAAAAACCATTCCAGAAGTCAACGATAGGCATTTTACACTGGACTGTGCAATTGGAGCCAGAGAAAGACTTCAGAAAACATCTAGCACTTCAATGTTATACAAGCAAAACATGCCATTTGTTAATATTTTAAGAGGAAAAATAAAAATGAAATGAAAATATTGTACTTGTGAGTCACCAGAGTAACTCAAACTGCTATTCCCAATATGCTAATAATGTGTTTCAAGAAGCTACTAGGTGCCACAACACAAAACCAGAGAAGTACACCAGATACTGGTATACAGCTGGCATAGATGCATCCATACAACACATGCATATTTTGCCACACACTGTGTCCTGAGATGCACTACAAAGAACCACAGGTTAGATTCCTGCTTCATGTACACTGGCATTACTGCACTGGTGTCGTGGTTCAAGGCCAGCTGTAACTCCGAAAACCACGCAGTCGATCTCTTACTCTCCTCCCACCCTGCTCCTGGAGGGATGGGGAGGGGAATCGAAAGAACCTAACTCACACCGGTTGAGATAAGAACAGTCCAGTAACCAAGGTACAACACAAACTAGTACTGCTACCACCAATAACAATAATGATAAGGGAAATAACAAGGGAAGAGAAGACAACCATTCACCACCCGCCGACCGACACGCAGCCCCATCAAGCAGCGATCCAACCCTTCTGGGTAACTGCCCCCAGTTTATAGAGTGAGCATGACGTGCTGTGTTATGGAATACCTCTTTGGCTTGTTTGGGCCAGCTGTCCTACCTCTGCTTCCTCCCAGCCTCCCCTCCTCCCCGTCAGAACACAAGACCCAGAAAGTCCCTGGCCAGACCAAACACCGCTGAGCAGCAGCCAAAAACTTCAGTGTTATCAGCGCTGTTCCCAGGCTGAAAGTCAAAAACACAGCGCTGCACCAGCTACCAAGAAGGAGAAAAGTGACTGCTGCTGCTGAGCCCTGGACAACTGGATTCAGTGGTACTGGACTGGCACGGCAGAAGAAAACTCTTCTTCCCTGCAGTCTTATCTTCAGGAACATAACAATCAAGCTTCCTGTCAGTGTAGCTAACTGTAAAAACCCACAGACCTTGGGTTTATCTGGAGCCATCAACACATATTTGTGGAGAAACCATGAAGAATGTTCAGATTTCTCAGCTCTACATGCTTCAAGCAATTCAACACTTGGAAAGAAAGCATTTTGAAGTGAACACGGTAAAAACATCATTTTCTGCAGCCATCTGCATCTTTTTTCTGCTGTAACCACACATACTTAAGAATGACTCATGCCCATGACAGGAGCTTGGAATTCCCATGTCCCAAGCTACAAGCCGAGACAGCAAGTTAACCAGTTTCCAGTCTACTGTTTTCAATCCAGCATTTCCTATCACCCAAACCTCCCTTCTGGATAGCATTTTACCTTCCAAAAGCTTCAGAGATAGCTGCCTTCTGCTTTTTATACACAGAGAAGAAACTGTGACTGCCATACTCATGGATTAATGGACATACTTCAAGACAACCCAAAGCTAAAAGGTCACCCCAACTTGTTTGGGAAGGACCATACTTGAGAGGAATTATTATACTTTAGAGGAATTATTTACATACACATATACACAAACTACACATCAGCTCTGCTTATATATCAATGTTTTCTATTCCTGACCATAAAGCCCGCAGTAAGCTCTGTGTTAGCTCATTCCTTGAACAAGGAATTTTAGAAGGCAAAGAACATGATGCTTCAAATATTAGCAATTAGCATCCTCCAAAGGTCTCTGCACACAGCTTACAGATACTGCACATTTGTTCCAATAAGCTGATATTCAGTTACAAACAACATTGGATGGTTCTCTGCTTTAGCTGGGAATGCAATTAGTGTAATTGGCTGTTAATCTACATATAACAAGGGCCTGGGAGGTTCTCAGCAGGCATGCAAGTCCTCTGGCCTCAGAGGATCCATCTTAGCTTACGCTAGCACTAAATCCAACCTGTAGTGCCTGGTGCTATTGTTACAGCATTTCCTGCTCCTCTTCCCTCAGAGCGAAAAAGAAAGCTGGAGATGAATTCCAGATGCAAACAAAATCTTCCAAGCCACATTCAATTTGGTTTCTTTATCATCACTTAGTCCAGGTACCGTGAAACGTTCAATTGTGCGAAGGCACAGACTTAGATGTCATATTATCTATTATTTTGGACCTTTGGGAAGGGTGAAAGGGAAAGCAGCTTTCTCGCTCCGAAGCTGCATATTTTTAACATCTGCTATTTTAGTGCAATTTAAAAGAAAATATGTCTGAGCACTGGAGCAAAAACCTTATTGGATGGCAGAGTCCCACAGAGCCTGAATTAGGTGTTTCAGGTCACAGAAATCTCTTATTTCAGCCTTTTTTTTAGGAGGAACACAATACCTGGGGAGCAAGTTTTGCTTGTTTGCATCTAGCAACATGCAGTGTGGAAGAATGAGGATTTATTTCAAGCTACATTTTATACACTTTAAAGTGCTGACTGCTTAAAGATGTTGAACACCAAACTGAGTGGGATTTTAACCCCGTTTCTGGCAGTGTGGGGAAGAATCCCTGACAACCAAGCCAGAATACTTCCTGTATCACCTGCCCTGCACACCGGACTAAAGAGTGAACCTGCGTCCTAAGGCACGCCGCGAGAGGAGAAAAATCCTTATCTCGAGCTTCCACACGCTGCTGTGGGCTTTGACACGGTGGAAGCCTGGATCTCAGCTGTGTCTGCGCAAACAAAGGATTCCCGGCACACTGGAGCCGGGCTCACCCGCGAGCCAAGCGCATCTTTTCACGCAAGGGGTTTCCCGTCGAACCGTCCCTACAGCCGGCCGCACGGAATCAAGGGGATTCAGCTAAAATAGCCCCATCTCCTGACTCCTGCTGGTATTACACCGGACTATCATGCAAATAAGGGCTGTGTTTCTGGTTTAGGTCTTCTAAAAAGCTTTGTAAGACAAAGAGGTTTCCCTTACAGGTACATTGTTAGCATCCAACCAGCCCGTTAAAAACAGCAGACCACTGCAGAAGTGATTCCCCCAAAGCTGCCTGCAGAGCAGCCTGCCCTCCACGTGCCATTCCTTATCTCTGTTCAGAGAATATGCTCCCCAGCCATTGCTAGTAAATGTCTTCCAGGGTAAGTGCTAGGACCCTGCAGACAAGATCAGGTCTCGATAAACTCCTAGCACACAGCTCCCTACAAAACAGGGCGTGGAAACAGCTGGAACGCTGAGAAACAGTGGCTTAACCTAAGGGGCTCACCAAGGTAGGGCCCACCACAACACAACCCTTTCCAAACCAGTAAGCCTCACTGCCCAGGGCCGGTCAGACACCTCACACTGTGGCAATGCCCTTTTAGAACTGAGGGCTCTCCAAGAAGCTCGACTGCATTTGCCTTTTGTGCTAGAAACATGGACTTAATCATGAAAATCTGACACTACTGAAGTCAGCGGGCTTGATCTCATGGGTTGTTTGTACACTTCATACAGAAAGGCTGTATCTGATTTGGTTGGTTCCCACTAACAGTGCAAAAGGGTGAGGTATTGATGCTATGTGAATTCTTTCCTCATTACAGCAAACTTAAGAAAACACGCTGTGGCAATTTGCACATGTGACATAATGAGTGTCAACTGCCACAGAGGAAACACAGACAATCTGAGAACTAAGGCAGATGAGGATTAAAGTGGTTCTCTCAGACACCCACTTTTATCTTAACTAGGAGGAGTCTTGCTATTAAATTCCACAAGCAAGCACAACTCAGAAAAACTCAGTTGGGAGCTCATTTCCCATGTGCTTTCCAGTGCAAGGAAGCATTAGGAGGATCTGGTTCTCCTTAGGAAAGCCACAAGACTGTTGGGTCCCTCCTCAAACATTGACAGTGACCCCCTCACAGCATCAAGGAAAGCTTGAGTCACAGCTTCCACAGTTCACCAGTCTCCATCCTCAGTTCATCTCGTCACTCTTCCTGAGTTTGTCCTCCCCCCACCTTTTTTGCAGGCGTCAAATCTGGTCTCTTTGCATATGAAACACCCCCTTGACTATCTCGAAAGTACCTCTGTAGTGCCTCCAAACTCCCATCACCCCAAGGCTGCTGCAGCAATACCCCCCCTCCCCCCCCCCCCCCGTGATGCTTTATCACTGCTGTAAACAGCTTCCCTCCTTTGGGCAAGGTTCTGCTCACAGTGCTGCAAGAGGATCAAAGAACAGTGCTTGTTTTGTCCAGCTGCATCTCACACAGCAGCACAAGGCTCAGGATGGGCAGAAACCCCACACATGTCCCCAGCTACTGAGAACCACCTGCAGCTTACAATGTGTCCTCACCTGCTTGCTGATAGCCTCCAAAGGAGCTCGTTTAAAGCTTGCTTGGTGTCATGGGTTCAGCAGCAGCAGTCATTTTTCTCCTCCTTGGTAGCTGGTGCAGCACTGTGGTTTTGATTTTGGGCCTGGGAACTGCGCTGATAACACCAGTGTTTCGGTTACTGCTTAGTGATGTTTTGGTCTGGCCAAGGACTTTCTCAGTTTCATGCTCTGCCAGGGAGGAGGGGAGCCGGGAGGAAGCAGAGACAGGACACCTGACCCAAACTGACCAAAGAGGTTATTCCATACCACAGCATGTCATGCCCAAGATGGAGGACAGAGAGGAGAGACCCAGAAGGGTGGGGGGTGCACTGCGTGGCCAGGCTTGGTTTTAGGTGGTGAGAAATTGTATTCTTTCCTTGTATTTGCCTTGTCATTATTATTATTGGTGGTAGCAGTAGTGATTTGTGTTATACTTTAGTTACTAAACTGTTCTTATCTCAACCTGTGGGAGTTGCATTCTTTTCTATTCTCCTTCCCATCCCACTGGGAGTGGGGGGCAAGAAAGAGGGGGGAGTGATTGAGAGAGAGTCTGCGTGAGTTAGGCTTAAACCACGACACTTGGATACATATAAACTGTTTAGTCTTCACAGTGTAGACATGCCTAATCCACAGCAGCATGAGATTAGATCAAACACTTGTTTTTGTTTTGTCCACTGTTTTTAAAAGAAGGGGGGGAAAGGTTGGAAACCTGCATCACTTCCAGAAAGACATTGTAGTTACTGATCTCACATAATTAAACATTCCTTATTTTTCCCCCTGTCACTTCATTTGTTTTGTTGCCTAGTTTATTCTTTTGTTATGACTTGAGATTAAAAGCTCTTTATGCAGAGATCATGGCTTTCAATACATTTATACAGCATCAAGCACAATACTAAAGAGATGGGCCTTCAGCACTATTAGTATAAATACATAATCATACACTGTTTCTCTGACCTACAGGGAGCACATCTGGTATTGCACACTAGAGTCCTAGGGCAAGACTCCTCTTCCTGCTGCACACCAAGGTAACACAGTAAGCCACAGCCACAAGTTAAGCTTTTAGGGTCGGAATTACATACTTAAAAACTACATCTCATGACTTTGAGACCTGGGCCAGGTTAGCTCTAACTTACTGGAATGCTGTAGCTGTAGAAAGCTGAATAGCAACTAGAGCATATACTGGTCAAGACCAGATACAGGCAGTACTTATCCACACACTTCTCTGGCCCCTGAAGTCTATTTCAGCTGGCTGCACTTCAGTATAATCACCTTGATATACAGGCAAAAGAGGAAATTCAAAGGACTCCTCTGTGATAAAATATCAGGAGCCCTCAGCTGTAAAGGTTAAACATATACAGTTGATGCCCCAATTGAGCAGAGCAAAAAACCACAAAACTACATGAGTGCATTTGCTCTTGCCTTCACTCCTGCTGCCCCCCCCCATGGGCTGTCAAACTCAGCTTGGAAAACAAGGTGTTCTATCCAGTGATCTTACCTTGCTGCTTCTCCTGCAGGAGTTAGTATAGAGGCCTCCAAGCTAAAATCAAGGCCTCCAGATGACTGACCCTGTACATCTAGGGGAAACATTATTTCCCTCCTCTTATAGATGGGGAACAGACAGATTAAGCAGTTTGCCTCTAGACTCCTCAAAAGGCCCTTAATTGAGCCTAGTGCTGAACTCCAGTCCTGCCTCCCAGCCCAACCTTCAGTCAGACCTTCCTTCTCTCCAACAGGATCTGTAATTTTTCGATAAAAAACTGTAGAAACTATTGCAATTTCTGCACATAAATTTCCACATGAGGTTGACAGAAGAAGGAAGAAAAATGAGCCAGTGGGGAGGAAAGTCAGAGGAGGCAACATAAGATAACTGTCAGAACTGTTCAGAGCCAAGATTCCCAGGTCTACACATCCAAGGAATTGAGTCAGCTTCCTTCCAATAAATATTTATTGGGACCACTGACTACTTCCAAGGTCAGCATGTGCCAGATATTGGCCTTCATTACAACAGCACAGAGCCTTCAGCAATCATGGAATTCATCATTCTCCAGGTGCTGATAAGCCTGTTCCCAGCCTTACTCCAATTCTGTTATGTTTAATAACTTACTCTGGAAGGATCTGCAATGTGAATTCCCTTTTCCATTCATCCCTCCCTCTTATTGCAGTCAGAGTTTCCAGCAGCTGATTTCAAGTGATATTTACTTCTAAAAGTCTGTCAGACACGCCGACTGGTAAATATTCATCACACGGAAAAAAGAACCTCTTCTTTCTATTGACGGACAGGATTCCTGCACTCCAGGCAGTCAGCTTCACACCACCCAGACAATTTCATAGCAAGGAACAATTCCATTTTGAATTCCAGAACTTTTAATATAAGTAGGAGCAAAGAAAATAGGCACAAAAAACTTGGTGGTTTTTCAGTGGCCTTCATAAATCCCACTCAAACAGCCCTCAGTAATCATAGGCAGTAAATGCTCAAGTCGGTAAGCTCCAGCTCAAGTCTAATATATCACTTTTTCCTGCTAGGGTTTTAAAATAGAATTCCACCCCTCATTCTTCCAGTTCAGTTTTGCTGGGAAGATGCTGCACTTGGAGCTCAAGAGAGGACTTGGGCTGGTTTGTCACTTCCACACACTTCCATCCCCACCTGCCACAAAACATGATGTGTGGCCAAGGCAACCCTGACAGCCACAGCAGCCTGACTTATGATCAGCAGGACTGAACACCTGCACTTTCTCTGGAACACCTGGATTTCAACCTCACACTACAGATATCTGTACAGAGCCTCAGCTGGAGGAAATCTCGGAAACAAACACAGGGTTCCAGAAAGCCCTTTTCACCTCGGAAAGAGGAACCAGTGAGTTCAGGGTTCCCCGATTCTTCTCTCATTCCCTCCAGGTTTCACAGTTCATTGACAGAAGACAAAAGCCTAGCCTGGGGAGATTTCTGGGGCATGTCTGGTGCACACCACACTCAGGTGTGCAAATGGAGATTGGAAATATGCCCAATATGTGAAGCTGACATCAAGAGCAGTTAGTGGCAGTAACAGAGGCAGAACAGAGTCTGGATTAAAAACCAAGCTTATCAAGTTGACAGTAGCTCAGATGTAGCTCATCTGCAGCACGCTGTGCAGAACCATTACGAAAACATTCCTCCAAAAGCTCTTCCCAACTTCTGCAATTCCAAAAATCACAATTAAAGGCTGATGAAAGCTCCTGTGCCTGACATTTTCCCTAAAAAACCTTCACTGGCAGAAAAAACATGTTACATCTTCTCTGCTGTGATGCCCGTCCTATGCCAGCTACAACGCCAAGCACTATTTACAGCCTCATCAAAGCAGAAAGCCCTTATATAAGATGGCCTTAGCAAATGGAGATTAAGGAGGAATTGCAAACAGATCCACATCTTTGCATAGTAAAACCATTATCACAAGTCTGTTACTGCACAGCAACAGTAAAGTTCAACAGTTGAGCCCTGTCCTCACTCAGGTAGACTCACAGTTGTTGAGATCGGAAAAGACCAATAAGTCCAACCGTTAACCCAGCACTGCCAAGGCCACCACTAAACCAACACCCTAAGCACATCTACATGTCTTTTAAATAACCCCAAAGACGGCAATCCAACAACATCACTGGGCAGCCTGTTCCAATGCTGACTGCCATTCTGGGGAAGGGATTGTTCCCAATATCCTCATAAACCTCCTCTGGTACAGCACGAGGCCACTTCCTCTTGTCCCATCCGTTGTCCCTTGGGAGCAGAGCCCAGCCAGCTCCTGCCTCCATTCTCCTTTCAAGCAGTTGCAGAGAGCAATCAGGTTCCCCCGAGCCTTCTCTTCTGCAGACTGAATCCCTCCAGGGCCCACAGAGGCTCCTGATCACACGTGCGAACCGAGCCCCCACAGCCGTGGAGCCCCCACAGCCGTGGAGCCCCCACAGCCGTGGAGCCCCCACAGCCGTGGAGCCCCCACAGCCGTGGAGCCCCCACAGCCGTGGAGCCCCCACAGCCGTGGAGCCCCCACAGCCGTGGAGCCCCCACAGCCGTGGAGCCCCCACAGCCGTGGAGCCCCCACAGCCGTGGAGCCCCCACAGCCGTGGAGCCCCCACAGCCGTGGAGCCCCCACAGCCGTGGAGCCCCCACAGCCGTGGAGCCCCCACAGCCGTGGAGCCCCCACAGCCGTGGAGCCCCCACAGCCGTGGAGCCCCCACAGCCGTGGAGCCCCCACAGCCGTGGAGCCCCCACAGCCGTGGAGCCCCCACAGCCGTGGAGCCCCCACAGCCGTGGAGCCCCCACAGCCGTGGAGCCCCCACAGCCGTGGAGCCCCCACAGCCGTGGAGCCCCCACAGCCGTGGAGCCCCCACAGCCGTGGAGCCCCCACAGCCGTGGAGCCCCCACAGCCGTGGAGCCCCCACAGCCGTGGAGCCCCCACAGCCGTGGAGCCCCCACAGCCGTGGAGCCCCCACAGCCGTGGAGCCCCCACAGCCGTGGAGCCCCCACAGCCGTGGAGCCCCCACAGCCGTGGAGCCCCCACAGCCGTGGAGCCCCCACAGCCGTGGAGCCCCCACAGCCGTGGAGCCCCCACAGCCGTGGAGCCCCCACAGCCGTGGAGCCCCCACAGCCGTGGAGCCCCCACAGCCGTGGAGCCCCCACAGCCGTGGAGCCCCCACAGCCGTGGAGCCCCCACAGCCGTGGAGCCCCCACAGCCGTGGAGCCCCCACAGCCGTGGAGCCCCCACAGCCGTGGAGCCCCCACAGCCGTGGAGCCCCCACAGCCGTGGAGCCCCCACAGCCGTGGAGCCCCCACAGCCGTGGAGCCCCCACAGCCGTGGAGCCCCCACAGCCGTGGAGCCCCCACAGCCGTGGAGCCCCCACAGCCGTGGAGCCCCCACAGCCGTGGAGCCCCCACAGCCGTGGAGCCCCCACAGCCGTGGAGCCCCCACAGCCGTGGAGCCCCCACAGCCGTGGAGCCCCCACAGCCGTGGAGCCCCCACAGCCGTGGAGCCCCCACAGCCGTGGAGCCCCCACAGCCGTGGAGCCCCCACAGCCGTGGAGCCCCCACAGCCGTGGAGCCCCCACAGCCGTGGAGCCCCCACAGCCGTGGAGCCCCCACAGCCGTGGAGCCCCCACAGCCGTGGAGCCCCCACAGCCGTGGAGCCCCCACAGCCGTGGAGCCCCCACAGCCGTGGAGCCCCCACAGCCGTGGAGCCCCCACAGCCGTGGAGCCCCCACAGCCGTGGAGCCCCCACAGCCGTGGAGCCCACACAGCCGTGGAGCCCCCACAGCCGTGGAGCCCCCACAGCCGTGGAGCCCCCACAGCCGTGGAGCCCCCACAGCCGTGGAGCCCACACAGCCGTGGAGCCCACACAGCCGTGGAGCCCACACAGCCGTGGAGCCCACACAGCCGTGGAGCCCCCACAGCCGTGGAGCCCACACAGCCGTGGAGCCCACACAGCCGTGGAGCCCACACAGCCGTGGAGCCCACACAGCCGTGGAGCCCACACAGCCGTGGAGCCCACACAGCCGTGGAGCCCACACAGCCGTGGAGCCCACACAGCCGTGGAGCCCACACAGCCGTGGAGCCCACACAGCCGTGGAGCCCACACAGCCGTGGAGCCCACACAGCCGTGGAGCCCACACAGCCGTGGAGCCCACACAGCCGTGGAGCCCACACAGCCGTGGAGCCCACACAGCCGTGGAGCCCACACAGCCGTGGAGCCCACACAGCCGTGGAGCCCACACTGACGTGGAGCCCACACTGACGTGGAGCCCACACTGACGTGGAGCCCACACTGACGTGGAGCCCACACTGACGTGGAGCCCACACTGACGTGGAGCCCACACTGACGTGGAGCCCACACTGACGTGGAGCCCACACTGACGTGGAGCCCACACTGACGTGGAGCCCACACTGACGTGGAGCCCACACTGACGTGGAGCCCACACTGACGTGGAGCCCACACTGACGTGGAGCCCACACTGACGTGGAGCCCACACTGACGTGGAGCCCTCAGGAACTCAGGCTGCCCTTTCCTTCTAACTCCATCTCAGGCACTACTTTCTCTCCTCAGACCTCACCATTCCACCTGGATGCAGTTTCCTAGGCTTCCCTGTTCTCCAAAATTACTCTTCCATATCCAAGTCTTCAGACTCTTCACTCTTTTCCCATCTCCCCATTTAGTTTTTCAACTTACTGCAGGCCAGGCAGGCACATGCATCCCCCAGCTTCTGGGGGCCAGATGGCCATGAGAAAAGGATGTAGGAAGCACACTGCAGTCTCTGCTCCCACTCCATATCTACTTTGCCAGCAGATTTCTGGGGAAATGCTGATGTAACCTAGGAGCTAAGCTCAGACATACCTGGGATGAACTAGGAAGCAACTACCAAACCACATCCTTTCAGAGTCTGCGAGACTGGAGGGCATGTAAAGAACTCTCTCTTGGTCACATGTGGATAGCTCTTGCCCACAGGAGCAGAGGCTCTCCCATTCAACCTAACCATTCCGTATAAAAAAGTTTAGCCCACAGCCCAGTAGTCTTAGAGCTTTACCAAAACAGGTTTGTAAAGAGTACACACCTGTATAAATGCATGTGCTATTCTTGCTGAAGCTTCCTCAAAACATCGACCTTGATGCAGGTATGCCACAACTGGAGAGTTTTAGTCCATGGTACTTGACTTCCAATGGAGCTTGGAAGGCACAGGCAACGTACATCTTTGCCCATTGCCCCAACTCCCCCTCTAGCTGTGCAGGTGGTGGGTTTTAAGCAGTCTCTGTAAACCCCTGCAGTATGACCAAGAGCAAGCAGTGGTGCCCAGGCAGGCCTGCTGCTGGCTGAGGAGCCACCCCAGGGTCCTGCGCTGCAAAGGGCTCCTCTCAACTGCTGGCTGGGTGCAGGCTGCCTGCACATATAGACCTGTCCTGGCTGCCGTGGAATCATGGGTGATGTCAGCATTATGATGCAAGAGGGGCTGGAAGGGAGACCGGTGAGCTCAAATTAACATCTGCACATGGATTCTGAGCAACCAAAGACAAGAGCACTGATCTCCCACAGGTTGCATTTGGCCACTGCCCATCTAAAAAACAAAAAAAACCCACACTTGCAAACTGTTTTTAAGTTTGAATTCAATGCTTTTGATGCTTCCAACACCTCTTTAGCATCCTGTGCTGAAGTATGGATATGGCTGTTCCTACATGCACATCAGAGGCAGCTCTGCAACTTTCCCATGAACTCAAAGTAGCAACATTGGAGCAGAAGCATTGAATGTCACTGCTGAGGATGAGAGAGTTTTGTCAAGAAAGAATAGATACCATCTGGCACATGGAACAGCAGCAGTAATTTGGAAATTAGAGCCCCAGACATATGCTTTCTAAAATTATCCATGAAACTAAAAACCAAGGGCAACATACTTAAAATATTCTTACAGGAAGCCTGCAGACACAGCCTGCATGCGCGCTGCAGCACTGCTGTCTGAACAGCGCTTGCAAAGCGGCCTTCTCTGTGGATGAGCACAGACACCAGCATTACAGTGTCCTTCCCCACCTCAAATGCGGATGCCTCCAGTTCTACGCATTGTTACATCATCACTAGCAAGACACACATATACCTTTGGTAGCTCTTGTTTCATGCCAGATTGGTCAAAGTATTCCACATTTATTTTATTGCTGCCTAATTGACCTCCCTCCCCCCAGGACAGCACTAAGCACAGACAGAACATTTATCTCTTTGATGCAATGTGATTTTCAACCAGCTGTGGAAAAAGCTGGCATCCCAGGCAGGCTCTCAAGGACAAAAGGGATGCTGCAAAACAATATTTATCTGAAAATAGCCCCAGTCCCTCCTCACCATGACCTTGCCTTCAGACAGCTATGCCTGCTTTGCTGCTGCCCCATAATTCAGCATGCACTAGAGGTGGGAGCATAACCCCTCTTCACAACAGCAATGCTGGGCCAGTGGCAATCACAGGGAGACAAAGCAAGAGACAGACACCAGTTAACCAGGTCAGTGCTCAGGGCTGTTAACTCTTAGTAACAGATTCCCCTGGGGAGCTTGCGGCCTGGCAGGGGGAACACTCCAGCCCCAGAAACCTGATCTAGCGGAAGGTGTCCCTGCCCGTGGCAGGGGATTAGAACTGGATGAGCTTTAAGGTCTTTCCAAACCCAAACCATTCTGTGATTCTATGATACAAGATCTCTAGAGCTTTTTGAAGCAGAGGAGACAAAATTCTCAAGTATCAGTGAAGCATCATGAGATACATATCCACCATCAGCTTGGCAAGTTTCACTTCTTACCAGCCGTTCCCCACCTTCCCTTCGCTTGATCAAAAGCTCCCGTTTCAAACTATCCACTTGTGTCAAATCATGTACCAAACTGCAATAGAAACACTCTTGCTACATGGTTACTTTATACCACTTGCATTCTGGCGTCACAACCCACTGAAATCAGTGACCCTAGTTCTTCCTAGGGTTGTTGCTGCTCTGGCATGCGCAGGAGTGCCACAAGCCTCACATCAGTGAATTTATACATATGTACACACACATAGAAATACAGCTCTTACTGTACACGAAACAGGGAAACAGGCTGCAGGAGAAAGCTCATAGTAAAAATGTAGCACTAGCAGCAGCCCTGCTGCAAACAGCCACAAGCAGAAAAGTCAGTTCTCACGCTCCTAAATGACACATGTGCCATCCCACCTGCACATATGTGTGCATGGGGAAGAGGGATTCAGCATTACTGGTAAAACACAAGTGTTTGAGAAAGGATTTTGATGGTGAAGGGAATGACTTAATGGGGCATCTCACGGGGAAAAAAGTGTGAGAACAGGAACAGTGACACTTGTGGAAGAAAAAAGATTAATAGGGGCATTAAGGTGGCATCATTAGCCCAGCAAACAGTAATAAACCAGCCTGGGTAAAAGCACATGGGAGTTACAGTGGCAGTCTGGATAACCAGACAACGTAAGTCCAGTTTGAGAAAGAAGCTTTCATGAGTTCAATGAAGAATGAATTCTGCCACAAAACCTGAAACCACAGAAAGTTTTAAAACTATAGACACACCCCAATGAGCTATGTATATTCTTCAGGAGCTATCACACAGAAAGCATATCATCACTGCATGCCAAGGCTGCCATCAGCTGCACCGGGACTAGACATCAGACTTCACTGTTCAGATTTGGGGCTGGCCAGCACAAGTACTGCATTTGCCCCGAGTGCACAGATTTTTAACCTGCCATGCTTTTTACTGATAACTTTTTTGCACCAGCAGAATGTGGAGTTAATGAGCGGGATAACGAACTTGTCCTGACCCTATAACGTCTAAAACATCAATAGAGCCAAGTGTGTGAGGTGGGCTTGGACAATCTGCAAACACAAGCAGGGGAGGCACTCCTTCTCTCCAGAGGGAGGCCTGGTAATCCCACATAGTTCCTTCCTTCCATCTACTCAGCATAACACTGTTACCACCCTGAAGCAGCAAGTTCCGTAAGGCACTTCAAATATTTCATGTTAAGACCTGCCCAAAGTTCAAGACAAAACTCACTCTACACAGCAGTTCCAGCTGAAGCTGTGCATCAGTTCTTGCGTAGCACATAGGCTGGGCAAGAAAATCAACCCAGAGACCTTACACTTCTGAGTGAGCTGCTTGATTCAGTGCATCTGTCTCAGTGTGTCACTGAATAAGGGATCTGTGTCTCCTTTCTGGTAGGATAACCGGTCATCATCCTTACCCATAGTGGACAGACAGGGCTCTTGCCTGGCACTAAGGAAAACAGGCAGGTGAATGATTCCCCATTTCAGGACTGTGTGCAAAGCCTTTGCTCAACGCAGACAGTATGCCGTCTCCCAGTTGTATCCATCAAGGTCAGGCACAGCACAAGTAAATATTCATGCCTAGCTTTACTCCTCTTTATCAAAATTCAGTCTAGCTCCAGTCCTCATTTTCTCAGGTCCTAAATTTCTTAGCATTTGTCACCCTGTATGAATGATGTGCTATTGATGTATGTGCCCAGTGTAAAGATTAATTGAAGAACCACTATTCAGGAGGGGTTAACTTAATTCCCTTCTGCAGCTGCTCTGCAGTATTTCATGCAACTTGTGGCCAAGAATATTTTATTAGCTCCGTGAAAAGGAAGTCATGGCAAATGCTGTTGCTCAGCCTTGGTTAGTTGAAGCTGCTACACAAGTTCCAGCTCACAGAAAAAGCTGAGGAGGGGACAGGACAACAGAGGGAAGATGGGAGGTGGCTCCTTCCAGTCTGAGGACAGAAAGCAGAAACAGCTCTGATAGATCTGGACAATGGCAACTGTACAGTACTTTACACACAGGGATGCTCACAGCAACGGTTGGAGATGCTGTGCTATTGCTTTTGACTTCTAAGAAAAACAGGGTTTGTGGGGTGAAATTTCCTTCCAGTTGCCTCAGTGCATTCAAGATTAAGGGCTAAGCCTGATATTTACTCCTGGTTTTAGGAAGAATTATCCATCAGCCTTAAACTCCTCCATCTGATTTGGAAGAAAAGAAAGCAAAGACCATCAGATTAATCCTGCTGGTACAGAATCTGTTAGAGAAATGCATTAGTAGAAGCTGTGCCACTACTGAAAGCAGACAAAGCTTTCTCAGGAGACTCTGACTCTGAGGGCAGGAGAGCTCTGCAGCCACAGAAAGCTGCTGCCTGGCCAGGGCTAGTCTCCTCTGGAGCTTGGAGTTTCTTCAAGGACCTATCCACACATTTGCACACCTGCTCGGGAACAGAAGGAGTAAAACCATGTTTTCCAAACCACCTTTCAGCCTATGCTTGGGGGCTGCTCCCTAGACTTAGTTTAATACCATGGATGTTTTGCTCAGGGAGCTGATGAATTTGTCCATCCCTGGAGGGATGACCAACTACTTTGTGGAAGTTTACTCAGACCACTTTGAGACACAAAGCAATCAGCTATAACAGTTTGCCCCCAAAGTTATAAAAAGGGCAATATATTGGTTAAAATAGAAATTCAAACAAAATATCCCCAACTACAGACACTTGTCCAGACAGGCAGTTTGGCAGCTGGCAATCAGGTTTACAGTTTGACATCTCTGAATAAGAGGTTTTACATAAATACAATTCTACATTTTTTACATCAACTTTTCTAGTCAGATCTCAGTGTTGCAGCTGATACAGAGCTCTGCTCATGATCCAGAAACTTTCACAGCTTCCACCAAGACTGTCTTTTTGTCATTTAGTATAAATGCCAATTCCAGAACGCAAATTACCTGTGAGGGCAGCTCTTTGAAGAGCTGGCTATCCTCAATTGCCAGTGAAGTCAAGGAGAGTCAAAGCATCCATAAAAGCACAGGATGAGAGAACATTAGAAAATGGACAATTACCATGGTATGTAATCCTGACACATTCAGATAGTTAATGCTTCTGGGAGTAGA
Organism: Ara ararauna; assembly: GCA_028858755.1. NCBI lineage: Eukaryota > Metazoa > Chordata > Aves > Psittaciformes > Psittacidae > Ara > Ara ararauna. The sequence continues at coordinate 22,703,801 of CM054410.1, forward strand.
AGGGTAGCCAATAATAGAAGCCAATAGTTCATCCCAGACAATGAGAGGCAACTAGATGCAGTCAAATGCTGTATTTCAGCATAAATACTGTTGATGTGTTTCTAAATGGGTGGGCAAAAAGGCGGTTTTAAGATAGAATAATTAACCCTCCTTTGTGGCATGTCTCTGCAGACATCTTACATTACCTATTTGCTTATGTATTAATAGAGGATCAGAATTATAGTTTAATCATTCATGGAGTTCTAAAGAGATACTCTCCTCAAAAAGTCATTGCCATTACACGCAAAGTCCACCAAACTCCCATACACCTTGATGAGGCAAAGCAAGAAACATGAAGGGCAGCCTCAGAATGGAGGGACAGGAGGGCACTGCACATCCTGCTCCTGGCAGGACAGCTCTCCAGGCTCTGCAGTGACCTATCTTGGGTCACCTTTCATCTGTCCTCAGGGGATTTTCCCCTACACACCATTAAGGCTTCCTACAAGCACCACCTCACTGGCACAACAGTGTCTCAGCCTGGCATTTCCACAGGGGCTTAGGGGACACACCTCCCCCCTCAGGGCTCAATTTTTTTACATTGCTTTGCAAGTCTCAGACTTGAGGTCTCCAGCACTTGTATGATCCTTTCTTTCACAAATGCCAATTCCCAAAAATCTACATGAGACAGGTTATCCAGCCTCCAGGGACTGGAACTTTAACACAACACATAACCACAACCACTTTTTGATTACATGTAGAGTCACTCTGCACCAAAGTCTGCTGCAATAGGAAAGGTTATTCTTTACCTGCAGAGGTACCTGAGATGGATTGCTGCTTCTGCAGTGACAGAGCATAATGCAGCTCACTGCTGTCTGGTGCCATCTCCTGGCACGAGGACTGACACGACCCGATAAATCCTGTCCAGATAACAACCACCAAGATACACACTAGGCTGAAGTATCTTCAGGATTGGATGAAAACTGCTCACCATACTGGAAGCCACAAACACTAGAAAACTCACTTTTACATCGGATGATATAAGGTAATGACAGAATAGCTGTTTTTCTTCTTTTCTGGGTGCAGGTTTGCTTAAATTAGCATTGTGGCCAAAACAAAAGCTCCATGCTCCCCAGAAGAATAGACAGTTAATTTACAGACTTTTTAGCCTCAAAAAGGAAATGAATATTTCTGTGAAACAGCTCTGATTAGAAACAAACCTCTCCATTACTTTAGAGCTTCTCTACAAAAGAGGTCATATGAATACAGTCCCCAACAACCAGAGAATTTTCCTTGAACCTACCTTCAGGAGAGAAGTTGCAGCAGGCAATTTTTCCCAGAAGTGAGAGTTAAACTCCCGAACCAGCTAAATATTAGTAGGGGTAGCTGCAGGGAATAAGCTTTCAAAACATAGAAAATGTGCATGTTATCCCTCGCAGACCGATTCTGCAGTTAAAAGCCTGTACAGATTATTATGATCTAGAGCCTTGCAGTTCCACTGTATACTCATGCATGACCAGCTGATCAACACTGGCAAAACCCTTCTCTGAAAGAGACAGTTTACTCACAAATACACCATAATACATGTTTACCCCCAAGTGTATTGACTCCCATCTCTAAAGCAATGCCAATGAAAAGCAGGTACATGTATCACCAGTTCTTTATTTTAAACTAGCACTTTTGTAACTGGCATGCTGATTAGTCCCTCCAGTGTGAATTATATAGACATTAGACCCCCCTTTTATCCACAACTAACACAAGAAGTTGGAAGCAAGCCTTCACTCCAAGTGACAAATTAAAGAGTTCTCTTGCATAATTGCTAAATAAAGGACTATTAATCTATATCCCGGGCGCAAAACTCTCTCCAAATGTGCTCATGAACAAACAAGTCACCAGGTGAAACAGACCAAATTCTCAATTAGCACAACTGTATTGCAAGGAACCCACAATTAGCTCACCCAGCTTGCTGTCATAGTTAAAAGCTTCACTGAGTGGAAGCACTGGTACAATCAACAGCCACTTAGGCCACTGCAGGCCTAGGTTACATAGATCCATTTGGAAGTTCCAAAGCAAGTTTTGAAAGACAGGTTTTTGTTACACACCCAAACCAGCTTCCAGTCATTACGCTTACAAAGAAGCTTACACATGCTCTCTGCCCAGTATTTACCTGTACCTCTTCCTTCAAAGCACTGTCTGAGCACACAGGATGCAGATGTGGATCCTCCACAGCTTAGTCCAGAGCCTCTGCTTGCATTTGTTGCAACTCCACACCTCAGCATCATCTCCAGAAGCTTGGCCTGGGATCCCTCTGGGCAAGCACTGTACAAACACAAGATGGTAAACTGGGAAGAGCTTTAAAACACATCACAGCCTGAGCACCTCATCCTATCCTCACTCTACTGCTTTAGCAGCACTTTTTCCCTAACCCCACCTTCTCATGCCCAGCTGTTACAACTTTAGCCACCCTAAAGACTACCTTGCCCTGCCAATATGCTTCAGGGGAAACAGCCCCTGCTCCCAGAGAGCCTGCACCAGGACTAATGCAGTGGGGAACTGCACACAGGACAAGCTCTGGGTCAGCTCTCCATTTCTAACTCATTTGCCATAATCCATGGTTGGCCCTGGGTAGTATCTGCATTAACTAATGCCTTTTGGGCCCTTTTTTAGTTCCTGAGACCAATGCACCTCATCAGCTCTTCAGCTGGACAGGAGCTAACAAAATGGTGGTTACAGCTAGCCCAGGCACCCTTGCTACCCCCCTACACCTTCCCTCCAGCCAGAACAGCAGCTTTCATCGTATCCCAGAGCTTCTCTGAAAGAAACACCAGTTTGAAGATACAACAGTCTACAAAACAAGACTGGGCTCTCATTTCACACCTGGGCTGCCCTGGGTGCAGGGCAGCAGAGGCCCCATGCCTGGGCCTGCAGATCCCCAAGCATAAAGCTGAAGTAAAGAGTTCAAGGAAACATCTCCTAAATCCCACGCTTCCAAGTGAAAATATGTGTAATACCAGCAAAAAAGGGAGAAAGTTTCAGTGCATTCAAACACAGTTCAGCCTGGGAAGCTCTCTCTAAGCCCTGGGCCTGGAGAAGTCAGCAGGGCTCTCCCTGCAGACAGGAACATGGCAGCCCCACACACCTCCAGGCCCAGGGCAGTCAGCAGAGCCTCTCCTCAAGGAGCAATTGCTTTTACAAGACAGACCTAATAAACACGGGCAAGTCACAGGAGGCTGCAGGTTGGTAAAGGGTTAAAATATTGGAATGAAAGTTACTGCCAAGAGCTAGGAACACAAAATGCCAGACCTCCCATGTTGTTACTGCAGGCTTCTGCGAGAAGAGGCATCCCATTAGTCTCCACCAAAAGTATTTCCACCTGGGTACTGAAGCCCCTCAAGTTCACATCTAAAGGAACCCTCTCACACCCTGGAAATCAAGCCAGGCTGGAATGCAAGTAGATGGCACAGGAGGTTTGCATTAACTGTCATATGTATAAACAAAAAGGTGTCAAGCATTGAAAGACATCAACTGCAAAAGTTCTTACAAATATAACTTAATTGCAAACACATCCCTTGTCTTTCATTAGAGAAATTTAAAGGAATAGTGCATCTGCACAGATCCAGATGCAGTCCTTTTAAAATGAGAGTTCCTGACCCCCCCAGAAAGCAACCCAGGCTCTGATCATACAGTGAACTGCAAACAGTTACACAGATGCTTGACTGTGCAATAGAGTTGCCCATTGGGGCAAAAGGACTTGGTTCTGTTAAGAACAAGAAACTGCCTATACTTGCTATCCTTAAACATCTAAAACACACAGAAATCCTTTTAGGACACAGTTCCCAACGAACAAATGTTCTCCTCCAAAGTGTTGGTCTCCAAGAAGGTCTGTACCTAGTTAAGGTTTCTGCATTCCCATCTTCCCTTCTCCATCCACAAGTTTCCCTTCATGCTTCTATTTTGCCCCTGGTTGAAGACTCTTAAACCAAGGAGATTTCCAGGAACAAAAGCTTTGCTTATTTTATTGGAGCACAGAAGGTTACTCTGGAAGCATCAGTTAGTTAACTCTGAGAAAGAGGCTACTGCAACTACCTACCTAAAGTAAACTGCTTCTCCAGGGCTGCAAGCTTAAATCAGTGTACACCAGCTTACACCAATACACACCAGTGTTTAGTCCCCCTTCCATCTTCCCTTCCAAGCTTCCTGGCTCTAGCTTCTCTTGGCCAGCTTTCTCCAGCAGGAGCTGAACCCAGCTGCCCTCAAAGTACCAAAGGCCACCACCTCTTCAGGTAATCATACTGTACAGTACACTTCAAAGGCATATGAACAGTCTCCCTGGCTTCTCAGTATAACTCACTTCTGCAGGGGCAGAACTTACCACAAGTAGCAGCAATACTCACCCAGTTCTTCATAAAAATCAAGAATCAAACAGAAAGGTACCACATCCAGACACCTCCCCGAAAACACTCTTGAACAGCAGACAAATCTCTCCTTTCCTTTTGCTCATCCCACTAGGTGGGACCCACACCCAGTATGTGGAGAATACCTGTCTCTATTCCACATAAACAGGAATAGTTAAAGCTTTCAGCCTTTCAAGGTTCAAAATCTTCCTTTCAGGAAACCCACCCTCCAGTACTCACACCACAGATGAAAACCCCAAGAGTAAAATGAAACCTTTTCCCCTTCCCTTGCTTTTAAGGCTGGTTTTCCTTGGGGCTCAATCAAATGGGAAAATGGAGACACCTGAGGTAGCTGCACCTGAAGCAACACTGCCCCTTACTGAGGATTTAGTAAAACACAAAGACATTAACAGCCCCAAAATAAGGACCAGAGAGAGGGGTTCATTGCTTTAATCTGACCCATGGTTCAGCATGATCTAGAGGTCTGATGGCCATGGTCAACACATGCCTCAGTTCTCAGCCTGCTACAGGGGAAAGAAGGCAAGACAAGATGATCAGAGTAACCTCAGTGTTGTTAGCTGTACCATGCTGTGGAGTAGCCCAGATGGTGCAGCCCTGTGGCACAGACCAAAGCAGCTCCCACCGCTCCATGCTTCCCACCCTCTCCGAGGACACCCAAACATGCGCCATATGCCCTATGAGTCTCACCTCCACTACCAGAGAGAGGCTGGAGAGATGTGCCAGTGGTTTGCTCTGTTCAGAGCAGCAAAGGACTGCCCTCAGGGCTTCTGGAAACCCTCTTGTGAACCCATCTGGGGCCAGCGGAGCAGGAAGCAGGAGGTTGGTTTCCCAGGCAGCAGCTCTGGGGTCCTGAGAAGAGGAGAACTGATACATATCCAGGGTCCTCCCAGACTGATTTCTTTCTCCATCTAAAAATCAGCATCCTTTAATGGGGCTCTTCTCGTGACAGAAGGCTATTTAGTTCCATGCTCACCTCCTCATGGTTTCCCATTCCCCTTCCCTTTAGCCCAAGTTGCAGTTATCCTTGCCCTATTCTGACAGTGCAGATTGTGAAAGCCATGACTGAGATAATTCCAGGTCAGGCAAATTCAAATTCTCATACATCAGCTTTATCCTGTGGGAGCTTTCCTCTATTATTCGGATACCAGCAGTAGGTCATGATTAACATAGCAGAGGACAGAAACTCTGAGCCACTTTCTCGCAGAAACATGTATTCCTAAGGTACCTGTACATAAAAAGATGTGCAAAATTAACAGGCTTCACAATCTACAGGGCACTTTGATATTCTCGGTGTGTCAATGGAGCCAAAACCATAGTTTTATTCTTTACCTGTGTTCATCCAGCCTCTGAATTTGATTGTGGAGAATTATTGCAAGGCCTGGACGTTGTTGTTGTGTCAATTACAGCCAGAAAGACTGTAAGACACAGCTGCTGCTTCAAAGGCTACTTGCTGTCCATTCTGACAAACAGAGCACTTGTTATCCTCATTTCCAAGACAGGGAATTGAGTCACAGTGACCCTTTTTGCCATAAAGCGGAAGGTGGAAATATTTTACCCCCAGCTTGAATTCAACAGGAACAAGTGTTGGACATGGTGAGCCCAGTAAGGATGCTCTGGACACCCACCACATGCTGGAAATGCAGGTGAACATTAAGGCAAAACGTTGAGTGTCCTCAGAGCAGAGTATACCTGGCCGGTGCAGGGATATAAATGTCTCTGCAGGAACACAACGGGAGATCCGCAGAAGGTGGAAATGCGACTCCTGAGGCCAATGGTTGCAGGCAGCAGTTCGCAAGGGACTTTGCTGTGCAGGACTCCTTCAGCAGAGTAGCAAGTTTAACCCTGTCCATCTGCATATTTGCCTCTCTGAAGGGAATGAAAACCCCAGGTGTCTGCTTTGGGACCCCACTGTGTGCCTGCCTCCAACACCATATACTGCTTTGGAACATGGGCATTTTCTGAGGCTCAGGGGAAAAGCTAGGTGCCTGACATGCATTCAGGAGGAAGAGGACTGTATGCATCTGGTGAATATAATCATCCTCCCATCTCATTCCTCTGATCTCATCCAGTGTGAATTTGCACTGAAAACGATGAAGCAACGCTAGCACAGAGTCAATGTACGTGAGAGAAAACTCAAACTCAATGCCTCCAGCTTGTATTTAAAACACATTGCCTATATGTATTGCTGCGTATGACATAATTAAGATAACACATCGTATAGCGCTGGAGCAACATGAAACAGCACCTGCCCTGCCTGACCTTTCCTGCATTATTGGAAGCTCATTTGCACTCAAAGTGCATACAGGCCGAAACAACAAAAGCATATGCACTGCTATTCCCCCTTATGGGCTCAATTTACTTCTCAATATTGTAATCTACAAACTATTCCTGAGCAGGAGAACAGCTTAGGTTCAGTACCTGATTGTTTTCTCAACATGCTTTGATAGTTGCAGGCTCTGGTCACAGCTGTTCAGGATTATGCTGCTGCAGAGCTTCCACCTTTCTCCCTGGCTCGTCCCATATGACTTTAGTAGATCTGAAAGCTGGAGAGGACTATAGCTATATATTTATACACACTATCTGTCTTCTTCAGCCTTAAGCCATCTCAGAGTCTCTAAATCACCCCTCCATATCATGCCAAAATCCTTAGCAAATCAGAAGAAATGCTCAGAAATGCATCTCTCCCAATGGTCGAAATGCTGCAAAGACTTACTCGTTGTGAATATTTCTATGACTAGTTTTTTGAAGTGTGTAAAAATCTCTTCTTCTCACTTTCAGACCATAACTGATGATGGGAAACGGATTCCTGCAGATAAGACCTTCAGGTCTAGTGTTGCACACAGGCAGGGCACAACTAGGATTGTGAGCGGAAAGCAAGGAAGTGCAGCACATTTTGCCAGCTTTCAAAGCGTGTCTCAAGATCTGATGTGTGACTGTGGCACATGTTACTTGCGGTGATGACAGGCCCGGCTAAAAATGAGCTTTTCCCAAGAAGGGGAATATACAGTGAGTGTCTCTGCTACAGCCCAGTCAAGTGTCCTTTCCGGGAGGGTCCTACCACATGGACACATGCTCCAAACTGGGTAATGTCAAGGGCAAATGGCCAATTGCTGTTGAAACATTTAACTTTCTGTTGCTCTCAATTATTTTGTTTAAGCAGAGTCGAAGCAGCAAAAGATCTGATTTGTATTCAGGGATATATGGTTTTTTTACACCCCAAAGCAGTTGAAGAAGAACATGAAGCGCAAAGATATAAGGAAAGAGAAGCAGAACACAACAATTTCTGTGAAATTGGGGAAATCGGTCTAAGTCCTGCATCAATACACTGGCGGGAGCAAGCCCCATCCTGGATCCAAGGAGATGACTAAAGATAGAAATGCCTATTCTCCCTTCTAATATTACACTCAGTAGTATTTAAAATCAAAGCAGCATTTTGGTTTACAATCTCCTACGGTTACAGAGAGGTGCTTTTTTATCCTGATCTGTGCTTGTCTCTCCCCTACGCTCTAACAGGAAAATGATGTATATTAAAAAATATACTTCTGAATCCAAGTTTTCAAAGATTCAAATTTCTTGCTGTGTAACCAAATGCTGCAAGATCTCAGATGTTGGAAAGAAGGGACAGAGACTCTGAGGTTTTCCCACCCTTAATACTTACATTTACAAATGCTTCCTTAGTGTAAGATTCTGAGAAGGGGTCAGACTGATTTTCCTATGTTTGTTTATCCATGTTGACCCTGTGGCCAGCTAGCTCTTGAAAGAATAATGAGGTTTTTTCATTGCAATACACAAGGAACTGTACATTTCATACAGCTTCAAGTATGTCACTTTTGTAGCTGATATGCATCAAGTTGCTGCAACTTTCAACTTGGATCATCTTTCCCTCCCTCAAATGCATTATGGAGCTAATTTAAATTATTTCAGCAAACAGGGATGGCACTGGTGATGCTTCCGTTGATAAAAGCGCACCTTGGAGCGTCAGCCAGGTTGCACGCATATGGAATTAAGCATATGGACCCCTACGGGAGATGAAATCCTGCCTCAGCAAAGTTAATGGCAAATCTCCTGGCTGCAGTATGGTCAGGCTTTCTGTCTATCATTCCAGAGAATGCAATAGGCGGTAGTAGCAAAAATAATAAGGTATACAGTCCCCATATGTAATGGATTACACTGTGTGGCAGCAAACTTGAGATCTTCACACGGCCAATTGTTTGGAATCAAAAGACTACCCCTATTCTTCAGATCTTATGCAAAGCTCAGGTTTGAAAAAGCGTTTTGATGAGAATAGCATAGCAATATGTTGAATCTTGAGAATAAATATATAAATTACTTCTAAAAATGCTCTGATCATTACCAATTCCACCCACATGTGTGATGACAGCATTCTTTTTTCTGGTCTATAGCCAAGGCCCTTGAAATCACAGACCTTAGAAACTGCCCTGTGATTTATGTCACTGATGCCGACAATGGAGGCAGCAAGCTAGAAATGTTCCCTGCCCTGCATGTGTGGTTACTTAGGTGGCACGGTAAAAGGGCTGCATAATTCCCCAAGCGGATGAACAAAGCAGAGATGAAAGCACAGAGCATGGTCTCTGTCCTGCACCCCTTGTTTGCCTTAAGTTCCTGATCGTACTTCTCTGAACTTCTAGCATGGAGCTTTTTAGGATGAGAAGTCCTAAAGCTGTGTAGAAGCTCTGTGTAGAAGCTCCGTTCCTCTCTGCCTTCATCACTAGATGCCCATTGAGACTGGCTTTCCACTTCCAGATTTTGGTCGCATCAGCATCAGGAGAGCACAGGCAATCACTGGGGTGTTCAGTCTTCTTCAATGGCTGAACCAAATAATGAGAGGCATATGTATTCCTGTAGTGAAGGTTTTCCCAGCCTTCCCTAAGCAATTGATGTCAGCATCAATACGCCACTTCTCCCTGCTATGGCTCAGCAGTGTTTATGATAGGTTTCCTTTTTAACTGTGCTTTCATTTTTCCAATTTCCTGCTCTTAGAATCTTGTCCAGTAAATTCCCTGTTTGGGGTTTATAGACTTTTTGATCATAGTTCTTAGAAGATAATTCTTTCGGGATGTCACAGGCGTGGAGGAGCTCAAAAGAACAACCATTGTTGACAAGATCTTTGGCCGTGGACAAGTGTTCCTCATTAAGAACAGGTTCTATTTTCTGCTTAGAGAAACAAACTTCCTGCACACTCTAGTTACAAGGAGATGGCCTTATTTTTAGGAGGACATGTTTATGTTTGAAGCCAGCACGGGGCTTAGTCCTTCTCTGGCCTTTTATCACGCTCGTGATTACTTTCCTTTGTCCTTGCAGAACTTTAGAGAAACTCCTCTCATCAACCCTCGACCTAGAGCAACACAAAAATACATCAAAAATAACCCTGTGTGGTTGCTGTAGACTAGCACAGACTGCGGAGTCTACAATACCTCCA